>CAKALS010000315.1:0-161599 GCA_916701275.1 Sebastes miniatus | reverse complement strand
TTGTCCGACATTTTCAGAATCTTTTTTTTTCAGGACTTCTTTTTATTCCGACAATTTTTCAGATCTTTTTTTTCAGACTTTTTTTTCAGACATTTTCAGATCTTTTTTTTCGGACAGTTTTTTCAGACTTCTTTTTGTCCGACATTTTTTCAGATATTTTTTTCAGATATTTTTTTTCAGACTTTTTTTTTGGAAATTTTTCAGATCTTTTTTTTTCGGACATTTTTTCAGACTTCTTTTGTCCGACATTTTTCAGACTTTTTTTGTCCGACATTTTCAGATCTTTTTTCCAGACTTTTTTTTGTTCGACCATTTTCAGATCTTTTTTTTCCAGGACTTTTTTTGTCCGACATTTTTCAGATCTTTTTTTTTCAGACTTCTTTTGTCCGACATTTTTCAGACTTTTTTTGTCCGACAATTTTCAGATCTTTTTTTTCAGACTTCTTTTTGTGCGACATTTTTCAGACTTTCTTTGTCCGACATTTTTCAGATCTCTTTTTTCAGACTTTTTTTTCAGACTTTTTTTGTCTGACATTTTTCAGACTTTTTTTGCAGACATTATTCAGATCTTTTTTTCAGACAGTTTTTTCAGAGTTCTTTTTTCCGACAATTTTCAGATCTTTTTTTTCAGACTTTTTTTTTTGTCTTTTGTTTCTGACATTTTCAGACATTTTCAGATCTTTTTTTTCAGACTTTTTTTTCAGAAATTTTCAAATCTTTTTTTTCGGACAGTTTTTTCAGACTTCTTTTGTCCGACATTTTTCAGACTTCTTTTGTCCGACATTTTTAAGTCTTTTTTTTCAGACTTCTTTTGTCCGACATGTTTCAGATCTTTTGTTTCTGACATTTTTTTCAGACATTTTCAGATCTCTTTTTTCAGACAGTTTTTTCAGAGTTCTTTTTGTCCAACATTTTTCAGATCTTTTTTTCGGACAGTTTTTTTCAGACTTTTTTTGTCCGACATTTTTCAGATGTTTTTTTTCAGACTTTTTTTTCAGACATTTTCAGATCTTTTTTTTCAGACAGTTTTTTCAGAGTTCTTTTTGTCCAACATTTTTCAGATCTTTTTTTTCAGACTTTTTTTTCAAAAATTTTAAAATCTTTTTTTTTCGGACAGTTTTTTCAGACTTCTTTTGTCCGACAATTTTCAGATCTTTTTTTTCAGACTTCTTTTGTCCGACATCTTTCAGACTTTTTTTGTCCGACATTTTTCAGACTTTTTTTTCAGACATTTTTCAGATCTTTTTTTTCGGACAGTTTTTTTCAGACTTTTTTTGTCCGACATTTTTCAGACTTTTTTTTTCAGACATTTTCAGATCTTTTTTTTCGGACAGTTTTTTCAGACTTCTTTTGTCCGACATTTTTCAGATATTCTTTGCAGACTTTTTTTGTCCGACATTTTTCAGATCTTTTTTTTCAGACTTTTTTATCCGACATTTTTCAGATCTTTTTTTTCAGACTTTTTTTGTCCGACATTTTTCAGACTTTTTTTTCGGACATTTTTTCAGAACTTTTTTTTCAGACTTTTTTTTGTCCGACATTTTCAGATCTTTTTTTTCAGACTTTTTTTTTGGACATTTTTCAGATCTTTTTTTTCATAATTTTTTCTCCGACATTTTTCAGATATTTTTTTCAGACTTTTTTTTGGGGGTTTTTTCGGGCATTTTTTAGGACATTTTTTCAGACTTTTTTTGTCCGACATTTTTCAGATATTTTTTTTCAGACTTTTTTTTCAGACGTTTTTTTCAGATCTTTTTTTTCAGACAGTTTTTTCAGACATTTTGTCCAACATTTTCAGATCTTTTTTTTCAGACTTTTTTTTCAGAAAATTTTCAAATCTTTTTTTTCGGACATTTTTTTCAGACTTCTTTTGTCCGACATTTTTCAGATCTTTTTTTCAGACTTTTTTCAGATCTTTTTTTTCAGACTTTTTTTTTCGGACATTTTTTTCAGACTTTTTTGTCCGACATTTTTCAAATATTTTTTTTCAGACATTTTTTTCAGACTTTTTTTGTCCGACATTTTTCAGATCTTTTTTTTCAGACATTTTTCAGATCTTTTTTTCTGACATTTTTTTCAGACTTCTTTTGTCCGACATTTTTCAGATATCTTTTTTCAGACTTTTTTTTCAGATATTTTTTTTCAGACTTTTTTTATCCGACAATTTTCAGATCTTTTTTTTCAGACAGTTTTTTCAGACATTTTCAGATCTTTTTTTTCGGACAGTTTTTTCAGACTTCTTTTGTCCGACATTTTTCAGATATTTTTTTCAGATATTTTTTTTCAGACTTTTTTTTTCAGACTTTTTTCAGATCTTTTTTTTCAGACTATTTTTTTCAGACTTTTTTTGTCCGACATTTTTCAGACTTCTTTTGTCCGACATTTTTCAGATCTTTTTTTCAGACTTTTTTTGTCCGACAATTTTCAGATCTTTTTTTTCAGTACTTTTTTGTCCGACATTTTTCAGATCTTTTTTTTCAGACTTTTTTTTCAGACTTTTTTGTTCGACATTTTTCAGATATTTTTTTCAGACTTTTTTTGTTCGACAATTTTGAGATCTTTTTTTTCAGACTTTTTTTGTCCGACAATTTTTAGATATTTTTTTTCAGACTTTTTATGTCCGACAATTTTCAGACTTTTTTTTTAAACTTTTTTTGTCCGACATTTTTCAGATCTTTCTTTTCAGACATTTTCAGATCTTTTTTTTCGGACAGTTTTTTCAGACTTCTTTTGTCCTACATTTTTCAGACGTTTTTTTCGGGGTTTTTTTCCAGATTTTTTTTCAGATATTTTTTTTCAGACTTTTTTTCAGACTTTTTTCAGACTTTTTTTTAGATCTTTTTTTTCGGACATTTTTTCAGACATTTTTTTTTAAGACTTTTTTCAGATATTTTTTTCAGACTTTTTTTGTCCGACAATTTTCAGATCTTTTTTTTCAGACATTTTTTTCAGACATTTTCAGATCTTTTTTTGTCCGACATTTTTTCAGACTTTTTTTTCAGACATTTTCAGATCTTTTTTTTCGGACAGTTTTTCA
Source organism: Sebastes miniatus (assembly GCA_916701275.1). Taxonomy (NCBI): domain Eukaryota; kingdom Metazoa; phylum Chordata; class Actinopteri; order Perciformes; family Sebastidae; genus Sebastes; species Sebastes miniatus. The sequence continues at coordinate 158,562 of CAKALS010000315.1, read as the reverse complement.
AACTTCTTTTGTCCGACATTTTTCAGACTTTTTTTGTCCGACATTTTTCAGATATTTTTTTCAGTTCTTTTTTTTCAGACTTTTTTTGTTCGACAATTTTCAGATCTTTTTTTCCAGACTTTTTTTGTCCGACAATTTTTAGATATTTTTTTTCAGACTTTTTATGTCCGACAATTTTCAGACTTTTTTTTTAAACTTTTTTTGTCCAACTTTTTTCAGATCTTTTTTTTCAGACTTTTTTTTCAGACTTTTTTTTCAGACATTTTTCAGACTTTTTTTTCAGACTTTTTTTGTCCGACATTTTTCAGATATTTTTTTCAGATATTTTTTTTCGGACATTTTTTCAGACTTTTTTTGTCCGACATTTTTCAGACTTTTTTTTCAGATATTTTCAGATCTTTTTTTTCGGACAGTTTTTTCAGACTTTTTTTGTCCGACATTTTTCAGATCTTTTTTTCAGACTTTTTTTATCCGACATTTTTCAGATATTTTTTTCAGACTTTTTATGTCCGACATTTTTCAGATCTTTTTTTCAGATATTTTTTTCAGACATTTTTTATCCGACATTTTTCAGATATTTTTTTCAGACTTTTTTTGTCCGACATTTTTCAGATCTTTTTTTTCGGACAGTTTATTCAGACTTCTTTTGTCCGACATTTTTCAGATATTTTTTCCAGACTTTTTTTGTCCGACAATTTTCAGATCTTTTTTTTCAGATTTTTTTTTCAGACTTCTTTTGTCCGACATTTTTCAGATATTTTTTTCAGTTCTTTTTTTTCAGACTTTTTTTGTTCGACAATTTTTAGATATTTTTTTTCAGACTTTTTATGTCCGACAATTTTCAGACTTTTTTTTCAGACTTTTTTTTTCTGACTTTTTTCAGATCTTTTTTTTCAGACTTTTTTTTCAGACTTTTTTTTTCAGACATTTTTCAGACATTTTTTTCAGACATTTTTCAGATAATTTTTTTAAGACTTTTTTTTCGGACATTTTTTCAGACTTTTTTTGTCCGACATTTTTCAGACTTTTTTTTCAGACATTTTTTATCCGACATTTTTCAAACATTTTTTCAGACTTTTTTTGTCCGACATTTTTCAGATCTTTTTTTCGGACAGTTTTTTCAGACTTCTTTTGTCCGACATTTTTCAGATATTTTTTCCAGACTTTTTTTGTCCGACAATTTTCAGATCTTTTTTTTCAATATAATTAAAGTTGTTACACAGTGTGGAAAAGTGTTCAATCATTTCTCTTTGTTGAGCGGAACGTGACCGATGTGTTCCATGGTGTTCCTGGAGGTGGCAGCAGAGCATAGTTAGCCGCATGTGGGATTCTTCTGTTGTTGAGGGAAGATACAAACTAAGGGACATTTGGAGTTTAGGGTAAAGAAACACACTAGCTACACTTGTAAACATTACATTTAATTAGTTTTGCATTACATTACATTTAGTTTGTTTTTTGTGTGAATTTATTATTATTATTCGTTGTCTGCCGAATAAGCGCAATTTGCCGTGAGCTGGAATGAGATGGAAACATGAAACTTGGCATAGGAACTGGAATGATGTGCAGCTGCTTCTCAAGAACTATGACCCCAATCGGCCACATGATGGCGCTGTAATTAACGCCCAAACACGCGATTTTGAAAAGGCCACGCCCCTCACACCGTAAGTCTGATTGACTTGAAACTCGACACACATGTCTAGCTCCGTGTGATTTACAAAAAAGCTGCTCAGACCACTAACGTCCGCCTAACTAAATTTTCCGCCATATTGGATTTTTTGAAAAACAGATTTTTGACATCTCCTCCTAAACCGTAGGTCCGATTGCTACCAAATTTTCTGTGGATCATTATTGGGCTAATGTCATCTAAAGTTTCATAAAGCGTGTTGATACCTCATTGCGTTTTGAATCTGTTGACCAACAAACTTTTCAATTGGAGGGGCTTAGCAGGAAATTAGCCATAATTCATTGACCATTAGTCAAATCATCATAAATCTTGGTAGATATCTTCAGTACATGTTTGGGAAGAGGCAAGGTTTTCTGCTTGACACATAGGGGGCGCCACAAATATCAGAAACTTGTATCGCAAGATCCGGTGGACAGAATATTATCAAATTTGGTGCACATACGCTGGGGGCAAGTATTAACCAAGATCTATAGTGTCATATTGATCGGTGCATGTGGGCGTGGCCTATTTAGCATTTTATGCTAAATTATGCCTTTGCTCAATTTGCTGTGAGCTGGAACGAGCTAGAGACATGAGACTTGGTACCATAACTGTCATAATGCTTCACATAAAATATGAAAACAATTGGCCACATGGTGGCGCTATAAAATTTTTCAAGGCCAGCCCCCTCACACCATAAGTCCTATCAATTTGAAATTTGACAGACATGTGCTGCTGAATGTGATCTACAAAAAAGTCTCATGGACCACGAAAGTCCACCGACTAAATTTTCCGCCATGTTGAATTTTTTGAAAAACACATTCTCCTCCTAAACCGTAGGTCTGATTGCTGGCATATTTTCTGCGAATCATTATTGGACCAGGCTCATCAAAGGTTGCATAAAGCTTGTTGATATGTTATTGTGTTGTTAAGATATTGACCAATTCATTTTTAAGGGGCGGGCTCAGCACGTCAATAGACCTAACTTCACAAGCCTTTGGCCCATCATCTCCAAACTTGCAGCATATGTTCACAAGAGTAGCGGAAACATCTGCGGAAAGTTTCATTCAAATCGGCCACATGGTGGCGCTGTAATTAACGCCCAAACATGCGATTTTGGAAAGGCCACGCCCCTCAAACCGTAAGTCCGATTGACTTGAAATGTGACACATATGTGCAACTCCGTGTGATCTACAATAAAGCCTCTTGGACCTCCAAAGTGCACCTGGAAATATTTTCCGCCATATTGGATTTTTTGAAAAACACATTTTTGACATCTCCTCCTAAGCCGTTGGTCCGATTGCTGGAATATTTTCTGCGAATCATTATTGGACCAGGCTCATCAAAAGTTGCATTAAGCTTGTTGATATGTTATTGCGTTGTGAAGATATTGACCAATACATTTCTAAGAGGCGTGCCTCAGCACATCAATAGACCTAACTTCACAAGCCTTTGGCCCATCATCTCCAAACTTGCAGCATACAAGAGTAGTTGAAACATCCGCTGAAAGTTTCATTCAAATCGACCACTAGGCGGGCGCTTTGAGCGATAAAGGCTATAACCCGCGAAATGCCGCTTGCGGCTTTAATTCATTTTAAATTGATATAACTGTGTGGATGTGTAAATATGTTTTATATATTTCATGTTTATTCTTTTACAATGTAATTGTAACCTGTGTTGAAATGTACCACTATACGATCACAATGTACAACTCTAGTTTTCATCACTAAGCCAAAGAATGCATTTCTCCTCAAGAAACACTGAAAAGTGGATTCATATGAAAAATGTGAAATTTCTTCACAGAAAAACATTTCTTGCATTGGAAACACACAAAAAAGGATAAATATGAAAGGGAACACAGTTTTCCAAAATCTAATATGATAGTTTTGGACTCCAGGCATCAAACTGTCAGTCTGAGCTGAATTCCATGTAAAACGCTAGTTTTCATCACTAACTCGCTTAATATGTCTTTCTCACCCAAAACCACTCAGGAACGCAATTTCTCCTCAAGAAACACTGAAATGTGCATTTATATGAAGAATATGTGATTTATTTACAGAAACACATCTGTTATACTGGAAACATACAAAAAAGAGACAGAATATGAAAAGAAACATTGTTTTCTCAAATTTTACATTAGAATTCGCTTCCAAGTATCAAATCTTCTTTCTGAGCTCAATTCTATGCAAAACTCTTGTTTTCATCACTAAACTCGCTTAATATGTCTTTCTCATCCAAAACCACTCAGGAACGCAATTTCTCCTCAAGAAACACTGAAATGTGCATTTATATGAAGAATATGTGATTTATTTACAGAAACACATCTGTTATACTGGAAACATACAAAAAAGAGACAGAATATGAAAAGAAACATTGTTTTCTCAAATTTTACATTAGAATTCGCTTCCAAGTATCAAATCTTCTTTCTGAGCTCAATTCTATGCAAAACTCTTGTTTTCATCACTAAACTCGCTTAATATGTCTTTCTCATCCAAAACCACTCAGGAACGCAATTTCTCCTCAAGAAACACTGAAATGTGCATTTATATGAAGAATATGTGATTTATTTACAGAAACACATCTGTTATACTGGAAACATACAAAAAAGAGACAGAATATGAAAAGAAACATTGTTTTCTCAAATTTTACATTAGAATTCGCTTCCAAGTATCAAATCTTCTTTCTGAGCTCAATTCTATGCAAAACTCTTGTTTTCATCACTAAACTCGCTTAATATGTCTTTCTCATCCAAAACCACTCAGGAACGCATTTCTCCTCAAGAAACACTGAAACGTACATTTATATGAAGAATATGTGATTTATTTACAGAAACACATCTGTTATACTGGAAACATACAAAAAAGAGACAGAATATGAAAAGAAACATTGTTTTCTCAAATTTTACATTAGAATTCGCTTCCAAGTATCAAATCTTCATTCTGAGTTCAATTCTATGCAAAACTCTTGTTTTCATCACTAAAATCAGTTAATATCTCTTTCTCTTCAATAAACCACACAGAAAAGCATTTCTCCTCAAGAAACACTGAAAAGTGCATTTATATGAAAATGATGTGATTTCTTCAGAAAAGAAATCTCTTTTATTGGAAACATAAAAAACAGGATGAAAATGAAAGGGAATATATTTTTACAATTTTTTTACATAATAGTTGGCCTTTCTGCATCAAACCTTCACACTGACCTCAATTCCATGTAAAACTTTAGTTTTCATCACTAAACTTGCTTAAACTGTTTTAAAAAAAATCCATTGTATATGTCAAAAGATTTCATGAAAAACAGTCAAAGTATAGTTTTTCCAAAAATGTCATGAAAAAGTTATAGTATAGCATTTTGAAATTTTTTGAAAAAAAAATACACTATAGTATATATTGTATGTTGAAAAATTTCATGAAAAAAGTCTAAAAAGCTCGTGACGTTGTGGTCAGCTGCACTGTCCCCGATGAAAAAAAACATACACTGTTGTGTGCCGCCACTTTTTTGAGTTATCGGTATGCCCCTCGTTTCATTTTCTTCATCAACAGCGTGACAGAAGCCACAGCGCTGGCCGCCATCTCCTGGGCTGGCCCGAAGAGGGGACCTGTCCCAATGGGAGAAACTCTCCTCGTCTGCAGCCTGCGAGGAAGTGGAACAGGCGTCTTCCGATTTGCCACGAGATCCCGCCTTGGCCCTCCCCTTCTCAAACCTTCCACTGCCCATACTTTGAGGAGGCAATGAGTCTGAATCATTGGCCAAAAAAAAAGTCAATAGAAGTTTTTTCAGACTTCTATTGTCCGACATTTTTCAGACTTTTTTTTCAGACATTTTCAGATCTTTTTTTTCCCACAGTTCTTCAAACTTCTTTTGTCCGACATTTTTCAGATATTTTTTTCAGTTCTTTTTTTCAGACTTTTTTTTCAGACTTTTTTTGTTCGACATTTTTCAGATATTTTTTTCAGACTTTTTTTGTCCGACAATTTTCAGACTTTTTTTAAACTTTTTTTGTCCAACATTTTCAGATATTTTTTTCAGACTTTTTTTGTCCGACAATTTTCAGACTTTTTTCAGACTTTTTTTGTCCGACATTTTTCAGACTTTTTTTTAGACTTTTTTTTCAGACCTTTTTCAGATATTTTTTTCAGACTTTTTTTTCAGACATTTTTCAGACTTTTTTTTAAACTTTTTTTTCAGACTTTTTTTTCAGACATTTTCAGATCTTTTTTTTGGACAGTTTTTTCAGAGTTCTTTTTTCCGACATTTTTCAGATCTTTTTTTTCAGACTTTTTTTTCAGAAATTTTCAAATCTTTTTTTTCGGACAGCTTTTTCAGACTTCTTTTGTCCGATATTTTTCAGACTTCTTTTGTCCGACATTTTTAAGTCTTTTTTTTCAGACTTCTTTTGTCCGACATTTTTCAGATATTCTTTCCAGACTTTTTTTGTCCGACTTTTTCAGATCTTTTTTTTCAGACTTTTTTGTCCGACAATTTTCAGATCTTTTTTTCAGACTTTTTTTGTCCGACAATTTTCAGATCTTTTTTTTCAGACTTTTTTTGTCCGACAATTTTTCAGATCTTTTTTTTCTGACATTTTTTTCAGACATTTTCAGATCTTTTTTTTCAGAAAGTTTTTTCAGAGTTCTTTTTGTCCAACATTTTTCAGATCTTTTTTTTCAGACTTTTTTTTCAGAAATTTTCAAATCTTTTTTTTCGGACAGTTTTTTCAGACTTCTTTTGTCCGACATTTTTCAGACTTCTTTTGTCCGACATTTTTAAGTCTTTTTTTTCAGACTTCTTTTGTCCGATCTTTTTCAGATCTTTTTTTCGGACAGTTTTTTCAGACTTCTTTTGTCCGACATTTTTCAGACTTTTTTATCCGACATTTTTCAGATCTTTTTTTTCAGACTTTTTTTGTCCGACAATTTTCAGATCTTTTTTTTCAGACTTTTTTTTCAGACATTTTCAGATCTTTTTTTTCAGACAGTTTTTTCAGACATTTTCAGATCTTTTTTTTCGGACAGTTTTTTTCAGACTTCTTTTGTCCGACATTTTTTAGAATTTTTTTGTCCGACATTTTTCAGATATTTTTTTCAGATTTTTTTTTTCAAACTTTTTTTTTCAAACTTTTTTTTCAGAAATTTTTCGGACTATTTTTTTCAGACTTTTTTTTTTAGACATTTTTCAGATCTTTTTTTTTAAACTTTTTTTGTCCAACATTTTTCAGATATTTTTTTCAGATCTTTTTTTTCAGACTTTTTTTTCAGAAATTTTCAGATCTTTTTTTTCAAACAGTTTTTTCAGACTTCTTTTGTCTGATATTTTTCAGATATTTTTTTCAGATCTTTTTATTCAGACTTTTTTTTCAGACATTTTCAGATCTTTTCTTTCGGACAAGTTTTTTCAGACTTCTTTTGTCCGACATTTTTCAGATATTCTTTCCAGACTTTTTTTGTCCAACATTTTCAGATCTTTTTTTTCAGACTTTTTTTTCAGAAATTTTCAAATCTTTTTTTTCAGACTTCGTTTGTCCGACAATTGTCAGAATTTTTTTTCAGACTTTTTTTGTCCGACCTTTTCAGATATTTTTTCCAGACTTTTTTTGTCCGAAATTTTTCAGACTTCTTTTGTCCGACATTTTTCAGATATTATTTCCAGACTTTTTTTGTCCGACAATTTTCAGATCTTTTTTTTCAGACTTTTTTTGCAGACATTTTCAGATCTTTTTTTTCAGACTTCTTTTGTCCGACATTTTTCAGATATTTTTTTCAAAACGTTTTTTTCGGACAGTTTTTTCAGACTTCTTTTGTCCGACATTTTTCAGATATTTTTTCCAGACTTTTTTTGTCCGACAATTTTCAGATCTTTTTTTTCAGACTTTTTTTTCAGACATTTTCAGATCTTTTTTTTTGTACAGTTATTTTAGACTTTTTTTGTCCGACATTTTTCAGATATTTTTTTCAGATCTCTTTTTTCGGACAGTTTTTTCAGACTTCTTTTGTCCGACATTTTTCAGATATTCTTTCCAGACTTTTTTTGTCCGACATTTTTCAGATATTTTTTTCAGATCTTTTTTTTCAGACTTTTTTTGTCCGACGTTTTTCAGATCTTTTTTTTCAGACTTTTTTTCTCCGACATGTTTCAGATCTTTTGTTTCTGACATTTTTTTCAGACATTTTCAGATCTTTTTTTTCAGACAGTTTTTTCAGAGTTCTTTTTGTCCGACATTTTTCAGATCTTTTTTTCAGACTTTTTTTTCTGACATTTTTTCAAATCTTTTTTTTCGGAAATTTTTTCAGACTTTTTTTGTCCGACATTTTTCAGATCTTTTTTTTCAGACTTTTTTTGTCCGATAATTTTCAGATCTTTTTTTTCAGACTTCTTTTGTCCGACATCTTTCAGACTTTTTTTGTCCGACATTTTTCAGACTTTTTTTTCAGACATTTTCAGATCTTTTTTTTTGTACAGTTTTTTCAGACTTCTTTTGTCTGACATTTTTCAGATATTCTTTGCAGACTTTTTTTGTCCGACATTTTCAGATCTTTTTTTTCAGACTTTTTTTGTCCGATAATTTTCAGATCTTTTTTTTCAGACTTCTTTTGTCCGACATTTTTCAGACTTCTTTTGTCCGACATTTTTCAGAACTTTTTTTTCAGACTTCTTTTGTCCGACATTTTTCAGATCTTTTTTTTCAGACTTTTTTTTCAGACATTTTCAGATCTTTTTTTTCGGACAGTTTTTTCAGACTTCTTTTGTCCGACATTTTTCAGATATTTTTTTCAGATATTTTTTTTCAGACTTTTTTTTTCAGACATTTTCAGATCTTTTTTTTCGGACATTTTTTTCAGACTTCTTTTGTCCGACATTTTTCAGACTTCTTTTGTCCGACATTTTTCAGATCTTTTTTCCAGACTTTTTTTGTCCGACAATTTTCAGATCTTTTTTTCCAGACTTTTTTTGTCCGACAATTTTCAGATCTTTTTTTTCAGACTTTTTTTTCAGACATTTTCAGATCTTTTTTTTTGTACAGTTGTTTCAGACTTCTTTTGTCCGACATTTTTCAGATATTTTTTTCAGATCTTTTTTTTCGGACAGTTTTTTCAGACTTTTTTTGTCCGACATTTTTCAGATATTTTTTCCAGACTTTTTTTATCCGACAATTTTGAGATCTTTTTTTCCAGACTTTTTTTGTACGACATTTTTCAGACTTCTTTTGTCCGACATTTTTCAGATATTTTTTTCAGACTTTTTTTGTCCGACAATTTTCAGATCTTCTTTTTCAGACTTTTTTTTCAGACATTTTCAGATCTTTTTTTTCGGACAATTTTTTCAGACTTTTTTTGTCCGACATTTTTCAGATCTTTTTTTTCAGACTTCTTTTGTCCGACATTTTTCAGATCTTTTTTTCAGACTTTTTTTTGGGGGTTTTTTCGGGCATTTTTTAGGACATTTTTTCAGACTTTTTTTGTCCGACATTTTTCAGATATTTTTTCCAGACTTTTTTTGTCCGACAATTTTCAGATCTTTTTTTTCAATATAATTAAAGTTGTTACACAGTGTGGAAAAGTGTTCAATCATTTCTCTTTGTTGAGCGGAACGTGCCCGATGTGTTCCATGGCGTTCCTGGAGGTGGCAGCAGAGCATAGTTAGCTGCATGTGGGATTCTTCTGTTGTTGAGGGAAGATACAAACTAAGGGACATTTGGAGTTTAGGGTAAAGAAACACACTAGCTACACTTGTAAACATTACATTTAATTAGTTTTGCATTACATTACATTAAGTTAGTTTGTTTTTGTGTGAATTTATTATTATTATTCGTTGTCTGCCGAATAAGCGCAATTTGCCGTGAGCTGGAATGAGATGGAAACATGAAACTTGGCATAGGAACTGGAATGATGTGCAGCTGCTTCTCAAGAACTATGACCCCAATCGGACGCGATTTTGAAAAGGCCACGCCCCTCACACCGTAAGTCTGATTGACTTGAAACTCGACACACATGTCTAGCTCCGTGTGATCTACAAAAAAGCTGCTCAGACCACTAACGTCCGCCTAACTAGATCTTCCGCCATATTGGATTTTTTGTAAAACACATTTTTGACATCTCCTCCTAAACCGTAGGTCCGATTGCTACCAAATTTTCTGTGGATCATTATTGGGCTAATGTCATCTAAAGTTTCATAAAGAGTGTTCATACCTCATTGCGTTATGAATCTGTTGACCAACAAACTTTTCAATTGGAGGGGCTTAGCAGGAAATTAGCCATAATTCATTGACCATTAGTCAAATCATCATAAATCTTGGTAGATATCTTCAGTACATGTTTGGGAAGAGGCATACCAAAGCGTTTTCTGCTTGACACATAGGGGGCGCCACAAATATCAGAAACTTGTATCGCACGATCCGGTGGACAGAATTTTATCAAATTTGGTGCACATACTCTGGGGGCAAGTATTAACCAAGATCTATAGTGTCATATTGATCGGTGCATGTGGGCGTGGCCTATTTAGCATTTTATGCTAAATTATGCCTTTGCTCAATTTGCTGTGAGCTGGAACGAGCTAGAGACATGAGACTTGGTACCATAACTGTACATGATGTCATAATGCTTCACATAAAATATGAAAACAATTGGCCACATGGTGACGCTATAAAATTTTTCAAGGCCAGCCCCCTCACACCATAAGTCCTATCAATTTGAAATTTGACAGACATGTGCTGCTGAATGTGATCTACAAAAAAGTCTCTTGGACCACGAAAGTCCACCAACTAAATTTTCCGCCATGTTGAATTTTTTGAAAAACACATTTTTGACATCTCCTCCTAAACCGTAGGTCTGATTGCTGGCATATTTTCTGCGAATCATTATTGGACCAGGCTCATCAAAGGTTGCATAAAGCTTGTTGAAATGTTATTGTGTTGTGAAGATATTGACCAATTAATTTTTAAGGGGCGGGCTCAGCACATCAATAGACCTAACTTCACAAGCCTTTGGCCCATCATCTCCAAACTTGCAGCATATGTTCACAAGAGTAGCTGAAACATCTGCTGAAAGTTTCATTCAAATCGGCCACATGGTGGCACTGTAATTAACGCCCAAACATGCGATTTTGGAAAGGCCACGCCCCTCAAACCGTAAGTCCGATTGACTTGAAATGTTACACATATGTGCAACTCCGTGTGATCTACAATAACGCCTCTTGGACCTCCAAAGTGCACCTGGAAATATTTTCCGCCATATTGGATTTTTTGAAAAACACATTTTTGACATCTCCTCCTAAGCCGTTGGTCCGATTGCTGGAATATTTTCTGCGAATTATTATTAGACCGGGCTCATCAAAAGTTGCATTAAGCTTGTTGATATGTTATTGCGTTGTGAAGATATTGACCAATACATTTCTAAGAGGAGTGCCTCAGCACATCAGTAGACCTAACTTCACAAGCCTTTGGCCCATCATCTCCAAACTTGCAGCATACAAGAGTAGTTGAAACATCCGCTGAAAGTTTCATTCAAATCGACCACTAGGCGGGCGATTTGAGCGATAAAGGCTATAACCCGCGAAATGCCGCTTGCGGCTTTAATTCATTTTAAATTGATATAACTATGTGGATGTGGAAATATGTTTTATATATTTCATGTTTATTCTTTTACAATGTAATTGTAACCTGTGTTGAAATGTACCACTATACGATCACAATGTACAACTCTAGTTTTCATCACTAAGCCAAAGAGTGCATTTCTCCTCAAGAAACACTGAAAAGTGGATTCATATGAAAAATATGAAATTTCTTCACAGAAAAACATTTCTTGCATTGGAAACACACAAAAAAGGATAAATATGAAAGGGAACACAGTTTTCCAAAATCTAATATGATAGTTTTGGACTCCAGGCATCAAACTGTCAGTCTGAGCTGAATTCCATGTAAAACGCTAGTTTTCATCACTAACTCGCTTAATATGTCTTTCTCATCCAAAACCACTCAGGAACGCATTTCTCCTCAAGAAACACTGAAACGTGCATTTATATGAAGAATATGTGATTTATTTACAGAAACACATCTGTTATACTGGAAACATACAAAAAAGAGACAGAATATGAAAAGAAACATTGTTTTCTCAAATTTTACATTAGAATTCGCTTCCAAGTATCAAATCTTCATTCTAAGCGCAAAACTCTTGTTTTCATCACTAAACTCGCTTAATATGTCTTTCTCATCCAAAACCACTCAGGAACGCATTTCTCCTCAAGAAACACTGAAAAGTGCATTTATATGAAAATGATGTGATTTCTTCAGAAAAGAAATCTCTTTTATTGGAAACATAAAAAACAGGATGAAAATGAAAGGGAATATATTTTTACAATTTTTTTACATAATAGTTGGCCTTTCTGCATCAAACCTTCACACTGACCTCAATTCCATGTAAAACTTTAGTTTTCATCACTAAACTTGCTTAAACTGTTTTAAAAAAAATCCATTTTATGATATGTTAAAAGATTTCATGAAAAAAAAGTCATAGGCATGTCGAAAAAAATCCATGAAATAAATTAAATTGTATATGTTGAAAAAAATAATTTAAAAAAATGTATCGTATAATATGTCGAAAAATTTCTTGGAAAAAAAGTCAAAGTATAGTTTTTCAAAGAATGTCATGAAAAAAAAGTTATAGTATAGCATTTTGAAATTTTTTGGAAAAAAATACAATATTGTATATATCATATGTTGAAAAAATTAATGAAAAAAGTCTAATTCTAATTCAAAATTTCCAAATTCAGCTCGTGACGTTGTGGTCAGCTGCACTGTCCCCGATGAAAAAAGCATACACTTGTTGTGTGCCGCCACTTTTTTTGAGTTATCGGTATGCCCCTCGTTTCATTTTCTTCATCAACAGCGTGACAGAAGCCACAGCGCTGGCCGCCATCTCCCGGGCTGGCCCGAAGAGGGGACCTGTCCCAATGGGAGAAACTCTCCTCGTCTGCAGCCTGCGAGGAAGTGGAACAGGCGTCTTCCGATTTGCCACGAGATCCCGCCTTGGCCCTCCCCTTCTCAAACCTTCCACTACCCATACTTTGCAATGAGTCTGAATCATTGGCCAAAAAAAAATTCAATAGAAGTTTTTTCAGACTTCTATTGTCCGATCTTTTTCAGATCTTTTTTTCGGACAGTTTTTTCAGACTTCTTTTGTCCGACATTTTTCAGATATTCTTTCCAGACTTTTTTTGTCCGACATTTTCAGATCTTTTTTTTCAGACTTTTTTTTTCCGACATTTTCAGATCTTTTTTTTCAGTCTTTTTTTGTCCGACAATTTTCAGATCTTTTTTTTCAGACTTCGTTTGACCGACAATTGTCAGAATTTTTTTTCAGACTTTTTTTGTCCGACATTTTTCAGATCTTTTTTTTCAGACATTTTCAGATCTTTTTTTTCGGACAGTTTTTTCAGACTTCTTTTGTCCTACATTTTTCAGACGTTTTTTCGGGGGGTTTTTCCAGATTTTTTTTCAGATCTTTTTTTTCAGACTTTTTTTGTCCGACATTTTTCAGACTTTTTTTTCAGACTTTTTTTTCAGATATTTTCAGATCTTTTTTTTCGGACAGTTTTTTCAGACTTCTTTTGTCCGACAATTTTCAGATCTTTTTTTTCAGACTTTTTTTGTCCGATAATTTTCAGATCTTTTTTTTCAGACTTCTTTTGTCCGACATCTTTCAGACTTTTTTTGTCCGACATTTTTCAGACTTTTTTTTCAGACTTTTTTTTCAGATATTTTCAGATCTTTTTTTTCGGACAGTTATTTCAGACTTCTTTTGTCCGACATTTTTCAGATATTTTTTTCAGATATTTTTTTTCGGACAGTTTTTCCAGACTTCTTTTGTCCGACATTTTTCAGATATTTTTTCCAGACTTTTTTTGTCCGACAATTTTCAGTTCTTTTGTTTTAGACATTTTTTTCAGACATTTTCAGATCTTTTTTTGTCCGACATTTTTCAGACTTTTTTTTCAGACATTTTCAGATCTTTTTTTTCGGACAGTTTTTCAAACTTCTTTTGTCCGACATTTTTCAGACTTTTTTTGTCCGACAATTTTTAGATATTTTTTTTCAGACTTTTTATGTCCGACAATTTTCAGACTTTTTTTTTAAACTTTTTTTGTCCAACTTTTTTCAGATCTTTTTTTTCAGACTTTTTTTTCAGACTTTTTTTATCAGACATTTTTCAGACATTTTTTTCAGACTTTTTTTGTCCGACATTTTTCAGATATTTTTTTCAGATCTTTTTTTTCGGACATTTTTTCAGACTTTTTTTGTCCGACATTTTTCAGATCTTTTATTCAGATCTTTTTTTTCAGACTTTTTTTATCCGACATTTTTCAGATATTTTTTTCAGACTTTTTATGTCCGACATTTTTCAGATCTTTCATTCAGATCTTTTTTTTCAGACATTTTTTATCCGACATTTTTCAGATATTTTTTTCAGACTTTTTTTGTCCGACATTTTTCAGATCTTTTTTTTCGGACAGTTTATTCAGACTTCTTTTGTCCGACATTTTTCAGATATTTTTTCCAGACTTTTTTTGTCCGACAATTTTCAGATCTTTTTTTTCAGATTTTTTTTTCAGACTTCTTTTGTCCGACATTTTTCAGACTTTTTTTCAGACTTTTTTTCGGGCTTTCTTTCAGACATTTTTCAGATCTTTTTTTTCAGACTTTTTTTTGGGGGTTTTTTCGGGCATTTTTTAGGACATTTTTTCAGACTTTTTTTGTCCGACATTTTTCAGATATTTTTTCCAGACTTTTTTTGTCCGACAATTTTCAGATCTTTTTTTTCAATATAATTAAAGTTGTTACACAGTGTGGAAAAGTGTTCAATCATTTCTCTTTGTTGAGCGGAACGTGCCCGATGTGTTCCATGGCGTTCCTGGAGGTGGCAGCAGAGCATAGTTAGCTGCATGTGGGATTCTTCTGTTGTTGAGGGAAGATACAAACGAAGGGACATTTGGAGTTTAGGGTAAAGAAACACACTAGCTACACTTGTAAACATTACATTTAATTAGTTTTGCATTACATTACATTAGTTAGTTTGTTTTTGTGTGAATTTATTATTATTATTCGTTGTCTGCCGAATAAGCGCAATTTGCCGTGAGCTGGAATGAGATGGAAACATGAAACTTGGCATAGGAACTGGAATGATGTGCAGCTGCTTCTCAAGAACTATGACCCCAATCGGCCACATGATGGCGCTGTAATTAACGCCCAAACACGCGATTTTGAAAAGGCCACGCCCCTCACACCGTAAGTCTGATTGACTTGAAACTCGACACACATGTCTAGCTCCGTGTGATCTACAAAAAAGCTGCTCAGACCACTAACGTCCGCCTAACTAGATCTTCCGCCATATTGGATTTTTTGTAAAACACATTTTTGACATCTCCTCCTAAACCGTAGGTCCGATTGCTACCAAATTTTCTGTGGATCATTATTGGGCTAATGTCATCTAAAGTTTCATAAAGAGTGTTCATACCTCATTGCGTTATGAATCTGTTGACCAACAAACTTTTCAATTGGAGGGGCTTAGCAGGAAATTAGCCATAATTCATTGACCATTAGTCAAATCATCATAAATCTTGGTAGATATCTTCAGTACATGTTTGGGAAGAGGCATACCAAAGCGTTTTCTGCTTGACACATAGGGGGCGCCACAAATATCAGAAACTTGTATCGCACGATCCGGTGGACAGAATTTTATCAAATTTGGTGCACATACTCTGGGGGCAAGTATTAACCAAGATCTATAGTGTCATATTGATCGGTGCATGTGGGCGTGGCCTATTTAGCATTTTATGCTAAATTATGCCTTTGCTCAATTTGCTGTGAGCTGGAACGAGCTAGAGACATGAGACTTGGTACCATAACTGTACATGATGTCATAATGCTTCACATAAAATATGAAAACAATTGGCCACATGGTGACGCTATAAAATTTTTCAAGGCCAGCCCCCTCACACCATAAGTCCTATCAATTTGAAATTTGACAGACATGTGCTGCTGAATGTGATCTACAAAAAAGTCTCTTGGACCACGAAAGTCCACCAACTAAATTTTCCGCCATGTTGAATTTTTTGAAAAATACATTTTGACATCTCCTCCTAAACCGTAGGTCCGATTGCTACCAAATTTTCTGTGGATCATTATTGGACCAGGCTCATCAAAGGTTGCATAAAGCTTGTTGATAATGTTATTGTGTTGTGAAGATATTGACCAATTAATTTTTAAGGGGCGGGCTCAGCACATCAATAGACCTAACTTCACAAGCCTTTGGCCCATCATCTCCAAACTTGCAGCATATGTTCACAAGAGTAGCTGAAACATCTGCTGAAAGTTTCATTCAAATCGGCCACATGGTGGCGCTGTAATTAACGCCCAAACATGCGATTTTGGAAAGGCCACGCCCCTCAAACCGTAAGTCCGATTGACTTGAAATGTTACACATATGTGCAACTCCGTGTGATCTACAATAACGCCTCTTGGACCTCCAAAGTGCACCTGGAAATATTTTCCGCCATATTGGATTTTTTGAAAAACACATTTTTGACATCTCCTCCTAAGCCGTTGGTCCGATTGCTGGAATATTTTCTGCGAATTATTATTAGACCGGGCTCATCAAAAGTTGCATTAAGCTTGTTGATATGTTATTGCGTTGTGAAGATATTGACCAATACATTTCTAAGAGGAGTGCCTCAGCACATCAGTAGACCTAACTTCACAAGCCTTTGGCCCATCATCTCCAAACTTGCAGCATACAAGAGTAGTTGAAACATCCGCTGAAAGTTTCATTCAAATCGACCACTAGGCGGGCGATTTGAGCGATAAAGGCTATAACCCGCGAAATGCCGCTTGCGGCTTTAATTCATTTTAAATTGATATAACTATGTGGATGTGGAAATATGTTTTATATATTTCATGTTTATTCTTTTACAATGTAATTGTAACCTGTGTTGAAATGTACCACTATACGATCACAATGTACAACTCTAGTTTTCATCACTAAGCCAAAGAGTGCATTTCTCCTCAAGAAACACTGAAAAGTGGATTCATATGAAAAATATGAAATTTCTTCACAGAAAAACATTTCTTGCATTGGAAACACACAAAAAAGGATAAATATGAAAGGGAACACAGTTTTCCAAAATCTAATATGATAGTTTTGGACTCCAGGCATCAAACTGTCAGTCTGAGCTGAATTCCATGTAAAACGCTAGTTTTCATCACTAACTCGCTTAATATGTCTTTCTCATCCAAAACCACTCAGGAACGCATTTCTCCTCAAGAAACACTGAAACGTGCATTTATATGAAGAATATGTGATTTATTTACAGAAACACATCTGTTATACTGGAAACATACAAAAAAGAGACAGAATATGAAAAGAAACATTGTTTTCTCAAATCTGACATTAGAATTCGCTTCCAAGTATCAAATCTTCATTCTAAGCGCAAAACTCTTGTTTTCATCACTAAACTCGCTTAATATGTCTTTCTCATCCAAAACCACTCAGGAACGCATTTCTCCTCAAGAAACACTGAAAAGTGCATTTATATGAAAATGATGTGATTTCTTCAGAAAAGAAATCTCTTTTATTGGAAACATAAAAAACAGGATGAAAATGAAAGGGAATATATTTTTACAATTTTTTTACATAATAGTTGGCCTTTCTGCATCAAACCTTCACACTGACCTCAATTCCATGTAAAACTTTAGTTTTCATCACTAAACTTGCTTAAACTGTTTTAAAAAAAATCCATTTTATGATATGTTAAAAGATTTCATGAAAAAAAAGTCATAGGCATGTCGAAAAAAATCCATGAAATAAATTAAATTGTATATGTTGAAAAAAATAATTTAAAAAAATGTATCGTATAATATGTCGAAAAATTTCTTGGAAAAAAAGTCAAAGTATAGTTTTTCAAAGAATGTCATGAAAAAAAAGTTATAGTATAGCATTTTGAAATTTTTTGGAAAAAAATACAATATTGTATATATCATATGTTGAAAAAATTAATGAAAAAAGTCTAATTCTAATTCAAAATTTCCAAATTCAGCTCGTGACGTTGTGGTCAGCTGCACTGTCCCCGATGAAAAAAGCATACACTTGTTGTGTGCCGCCACTTTTTTTGAGTTATCGGTATGCCCCTCGTTTCATTTTCTTCATCAACAGCGTGACAGAAGCCACAGCGCTGGCCGCCATCTCCCGGGCTGGCCCGAAGAGGGGACCTGTCCCAATGGGAGAAACTCTCCTCGTCTGCAGCCTGCGAGGAAGTGGAACAGGCGTCTTCCGATTTGCCACGAGATCCCGCCTTGGCCCTCCCCTTCTCAAACTTTTCAGAACTACCCATACTTTGCAATGAGTCTGAATCATTGGCCAAAAAAAAATTCAATAGAAGTTTTTTCAGACTTCTATTGTCCGATCTTTTTCAGATCTTTTTTTCGGACAGTTTTTTCAGACTTCTTTTGTCCGACATTTTTCAGATATTCTTTCCAGACTTTTTTTGTCCGACATTTTCAGATCTTTTTTTTCAGTCTTTTTTTGTCCGACAATTTTCAGATCTTTTTTTTCAGACTTCGTTTGACCGACAATTTTCAGATCTTTTTTTTCAGACTTTTTTTTCAGACATTTTCAGATCTTTTTTTTCAGACATTTTCAGATCTTTTTTTTCGGACAGTTTTTTCAGACTTCTTTTGTCCGACATTTTTCAGACGTTTTTTCGGGGGTTTTTTCCAGATTTTTTTTCAGATCTTTTTTTTCAGACTTTTTTTGTCCGACATTTTTCAGACTTTTTTTTCAGACTTTTTTTTCAGATATTTTCAGATCTTTTTTTTCGGACAGTTATTTCAGACTTCTTTTGTCCGACATTTTTCAGATATTTTTTTCAGATATTTTTTTTCGGACATTTTTTTCAGACTTCTTTTGTCCGACATTTTTCAGATATTTTTTTCAGACTTTTTTTGTCCGACATTTTTCAGATTTTTTTTTCAGACATTTTCAGATCTTTTTTTTCGGACAGTTTTTCAAACTTCTTTTGTCCGACATTTTTCAGACTTTTTTTGTCCGACATTTTTCAGATATTTTTTTCAGTTCTTTTTTTTCAGACTTTTTTTGTTCGACATTTTTCAGATCTTTTTTTCCAGACTTTTTTTGTCCGACAATTTTCAGATCTTTTTTTCAGACTTTTTTTTTCCGACAATTTTCAGACTTTTTTTTTAAACTTTTTTTGTCCGACATTTTTCAGATCTTTTTTTCAGACTTTTTTTTCAGACTTTTTTTATCAGACATTTTTCAGACATTTTTTTCAGACTTTTTTTGTCCGACATTTTTCAGATATTTTTTTCAGATCTTTTTTTTCGGACATTTTTTCAGACTTTTTTTGTCCGACATTTTTCAGACTTTTTTTTCAGATATTTTCAGATCTTTTTTTTCGGACAGTTTTTCCAGACTTCTTTTGTCCGACATTTTTCAGATCTTTTATTCAGATATTTTTTTCAGACTTTTTTTGTCCGACATTTTTCAGACTTTTTTTGCAGACATTTTCAGATCTTTTTTTTCAGACAGTTTTTTCAGAGTTCTTTTTTCCGACAATTTTCAGATCTTTTTTTTCAGACTTTTTTTTTTGTCCAACATTTTTCAGATCTTTTATTCAGATATTTTTTCCAGACTTTTTTTGTCCGACAATTTTCAGATCTTTTTTTTCAGACTTTTTTTTCAGACATTTTCAGATCTTTTTTTTTGAACAGTTATTTCAGACTTCTTTTGTCCGACAATTTTCAGATCTTTTTTTTCAGATTTCTTTTGTCCGACATTTTTCAGACTTTTTTTGTCCGACAATTTTCAGATCTTTTTTTTCAGACTTCTTTTGTCCGACATTTTTCAGACTTCTTTTGTCCGACATTTTTCAGACTTCTTTTGTCCGACATTTTTAAGTCTTTTTTTTCAGACATCTTTTGTCCGACATTTTTCAGATATTTTTTCCAGACTTTTTTTGTCCGACAATTTTCAGATCTTTTTTTTCAGACTTTTTTTGTCCAACATTTTTCAGATCTTTTTTTCAGATCTTTTTTTTCAGACTTTTTTTATCCGACATTTTTCAGATATTTTTTTCAGACTTTTTTTGTCCGACATTTTTCAGACTTTTTTTTCAGACATTTTCAGATCTTTTTTTTCGGACAGTTTTTTCAGACTTCTTTTGTCCGACATTTTTCAGATATTCTTTCCAGACTTTTTTTGTCCGACATTTTCAGATCTTTTTTTTCAGACTTTTTTTATCCGACAATTTTCAGATCTTTTTTTTCAGACTTCTTTTGTCCGACATTTTTCAGATCTTTTTTTCAGATATTTTTTTTCAGACTTTTTTTTCAGACATTTTCAGATCTTTTTTTTCGGACAGTTTTTTCAGACTTTTTTTGTCCGACATTTTTCAGACTTTTTTTTCAGACATTTTCAGATCTTTTTTTTCGGACAGTTTTTTCAGACTTCTTTTGTCCGACATTTTTCAGATATTCTTTGCAGACTTTTTTTGTCCGACATTTTCAGATCTTTTTTTTCAGACTTTTTTTATCCGACAATTTTCAGATCTTTTTTTTCAGACTTCTTTTGTCCGACATTTTTCAGACTTTTTTTGTCCGACATTTTTCAGAACTTTTTTTTCAGACTTCTTTTGTCCGACATTTTTCAGATCTTTTTTTTCAGACTTTTTTTTCAGACATTTTCAGATCTTTTTTTTCGGACAGTTTTTTGAGACTTCTTTTGTCCGAAATTTTTCAGATATTTTTTTCAGATATTTTTTTTCAGACTTTTTTTTTCAGACATTTTCAGATCTTTTTTTTCGGACATTTTTTTCAGACTTCTTTTGTCCGACATTTTTCAGACTTCTTTTGTCCGACATTTTTCAGATCTTTTTTCCAGACTTTTTTTGTCCGACAATTTTCAGATCTTTTTTTCCAGACTTTTTTTGTCCGACAATTTTCAGATCTTTTTTTTCAGACTTTTTTTTCAGACATTTTCAGATCTTTTTTTTTGTACAGTTGTTTCAGACTTCTTTTGTCCGACATTTTTCAGATATTTTTTTCAGATCTTTTTTTTCGGACAGTTTTTTCAGACTTTTTTTGTCCGACATTTTTCAGATATTTTTTCCAGACTTTTTTTATCCGACAATTTTGAGATCTTTTTTTCCAGACTTTTTTTGTACGACATTTTTCAGACTTCTTTTGTCCGACATTTTTCAGATATTTTTTCCAGACTTTTTTTGTCCGACAATTTACATATCTTCTTTTTCAGACTTTTTTTTCAGACATTTTCAGATCTTTTTTTTCGGACAATTTTTTCAGACTTCTTTTGTCCGACAATTTTCAGATCTTTTTTTTCAGACTTCTTTTGTCCGACATTTTTCAGATCTTTTTTTTCAGACTTTTTTTGGGGGTTTTTTTCGGGCATTTTTTAGGACATTTTTTCAGACTTTTTTTGTCCGACATTTTTCAGATATTTTTTCCAGACTTTTTTTGTCCGACAATTTTCAGATCTTTTTTTTCAATATAATTAAAGTTGTTACACAGTGTGGAAAAGTGTTCAATCATTTCTCTTTGTTGAGCGGAACGTGCCCGATGTGTTCCATGGCGTTCCTGGAGGTGGCAGCAGAGCATAGTTAGCTGCATGTGGGATTCTTCTGTTGTTGAGGGAAGATACAAACTAAGGGACATTTGGAGTTTAGGGTAAAGAAACACACTAGCTACACTTGTAAACATTACATTTAATTAGTTTTGCATTACATTACATTAAGTTAGTTTGTTTTTGTGTGAATTTATTATTATTATTCGTTGTCTGCCGAATAAGCGCAATTTGCCGTGAGCTGGAATGAGATGGAAACATGAAACTTGGCATAGGAACTGGAATGATGTGCAGCTGCTTCTCAAGAACTATGACCCCAATCGGACGCGATTTTGAAAAGGCCACGCCCCTCACACCGTAAGTCTGATTGACTTGAAACTCGACACACATGTCTAGCTCCGTGTGATCTACAAAAAAGCTGCTCAGACCACTAACGTCCGCCTAACTAGATCTTCCGCCATATTGGATTTTTTGTAAAACACATTTTTGACATCTCCTCCTAAACCGTAGGTCCGATTGCTACCAAATTTTCTGTGGATCATTATTGGGCTAATGTCATCTAAAGTTTCATAAAGAGTGTTCATACCTCATTGCGTTATGAATCTGTTGACCAACAAACTTTTCAATTGGAGGGGCTTAGCAGGAAATTAGCCATAATTCATTGACCATTAGTCAAATCATCATAAATCTTGGTAGATATCTTCAGTACATGTTTGGGAAGAGGCAAGGTTTTCTGCTTGACACATAGGGGGCGCCACAAATATCAGAAACTTGTATCGCAAGATCCGGTGGACAGAATATTATCAAATTTGGTGCACATACGCTGGGGGCAAGTATTAACCAAGATCTATAGTGTCATATTGATCGGTGCATGTGGGCGTGGCCTATTTAGCATTTTATTCTAAATTATGCCTTTGCTCAATTTGCTGTGAGCTGGAACGAGCTAGAGACATGAGACTTGGTACCATAACTGTACATGATGTCATAATGCTTCACATAAAATATGAAAACAATTGGCCACAATGTGGCGCTATAAAATTTTTCAAGGCCAGCCCCCTCACACCATAAGTCCTATCAATTTGAAATTTGACAGACATGTGCTGCTGAATGTGATCTACAAAAAAGTCTCATGGACCACGAAAGTCCACCGACTAAATTTTCCGCCATGTTGAATTTTTTGAAAAACACATTCTCCTCCTAAACCGTAGGTCTGATTGCTGGCATATTTTCTGCGAATCATTATTGGACCAGGCTCATCAAAGGTTGCATAAAGCTTGTTGATATGTTATTGTGTTGTTAAGATATTGACCAATTCATTTTTAAGGGGCGGGCTCAGCACGTCAATAGACCTAACTTCACAAGCCTTTGGCCCATCATCTCCAAACTTGCAGCATATGTTCACAAGAGTAGCGGAAACATCTGCGGAAAGTTTCATTCAAATCGGCCACATGGTGGCGCTGTAATTAACGCCCAAACATGCGATTTTGGAAAGGCCACGCCCCTCAAACCGTAAGTCCGATTGACTTGAAATGTGACACATATGTGCAACTCCGTGTGATCTACAATAAAGCCTCTTGGACCTCCAAAGTGCACCTGGAAATATTTTCCGCCATATTGGATTTTTTGAAAAACACATTTTTGACATCTCCTCCTAAGCCGTTGGTCCGATTGCTGGAATATTTTCTGCGAATCATTATTGGACCAGGCTCATCAAAAGTTGCATTAAGCTTGTTGATATGTTATTGCGTTGTGAAGATATTGACCAATACATTTCTAAGAGGCGTGCCTCAGCACATCAATAGACCTAACTTCACAAGCCTTTGGCCCATCATCTCCAAACTTGCAGCATACAAGAGTAGTTGAAACATCCGCTGAAAGTTTCATTCAAATCGACCACTAGGCGGGCGCTTTGAGCGATAAAGGCTATAACCCGCGAAATGCCGCTTGCGGCTTTAATTCATTTTAAATTGATATAACTGTGTGGATGTGTAAATATGTTTTATATATTTCATGTTTATTCTTTTACAATGTAATTGTAACCTGTGTTGAAATGTACCACTATACGATCACAATGTACAACTCTAGTTTTCATCACTAAGCCAAAGAATGCATTTCTCCTCAAGAAACACTGAAAAGTGGATTCATATGAAAAATGTGAAATTTCTTCACAGAAAAACATTTCTTGCATTGGAAACACACAAAAAAGGATAAATATGAAAGGGAACACAGTTTTCCAAAATCTAATATGATAGTTTTGGACTCCAGGCATCAAACTGTCAGTCTGAGCTGAATTCCATGTAAAATGCTAGTTTTCATCACTAACTCGCTTAATATGTCTTTCTCACCCAAAACCACTCAGGAACGCAATTTCTCCTCAAGAAACACTGAAACGTATGAAGAATATGTGATTTATTTACAGAAACACATCTGTTATACTGGAAACATACAAAAAAGAGACAGAATATGAAAAGAAACATTGTTTTCTCAAATTTTACATTAGAATTCGCTTCCTAGTATCAAATCTTCTTTCTGAGCTCAATTCTATGCAAAACTCTTGTTTTCATCACTAAACTCGCTTAATATGTCTTTCTCATCCAAAACCACTCAGGAACGCATTTCTCCTCAAGAAACACTGAAACGTACATTTATATGAAGAATATGTGATTTATTTACAGAAACACATCTGTTATACTGGAAACATACAAAAAAGAGACAGAATATGAAAATAAACATTGTTTTCTCAAATTTTACATTAGAATTCGCTTCCAAGTATCAAATCGTCATTCTGAGTTCAATTCTATGCAAAACTCTTGTTTTCATCACTAAAATCAGTTAATATCTCTTTCTCTTCAATAAACCACACAGAAAAGCATTTCTCCTCAAGAAACACTGAAACGTACATTTATATGAAGAATATGTGATTTATTTACAGAAACACATCTGTTATACTGGAAACATACAAAAAAGAGACAGAATATGAAAAGAAACATTGTTTTCTCAAATTTTACATTAGAATTCGCTTCCAAGTATCAAATCGTCATTCTGAGTTCAATTCTATGCAAAACTCTTGTTTTCATCACTAAAATCAGTTAATATCTCTTTCTCTTCAATAAACCACACAGAAAAGCATTTCTCCTCAAGAAACACTGAAAAGTGCATTTATATGAAAATGATGTGATTTCTTCAGAAAAGAAATCTATTTTATTGGAAACATAAAAAACAGGATGAAAATGAAAGGGAATATATTTTTACAATTTTTTTACATAATAGTTGGCCTTTCTGCATCAAACCTTCACACTGACCTCAATTCCATGTAAAACTTTAGTTTTCATCACTAAACTTGCTTAAACTGTTTTAAAAAAAATCCATTTTATATGTCAAAAGATTTCATGAAAAAAAAGTCATAGGCATGTCGAAAAAAATCCATGAAATAAATTAAATTGTATAATATGTTGAAAAAAATAATTTAAAAAAATGTGTCGTATAATATGTCGAAAAATTTCTTGGAAAAAAAGTTATAGTATAGCATTTTGAAATTTTTTGGAAAAAAATACAATATTGTATATATCATATGTTGAAAAAATTAATGAAAAAAGTCTAATTCTAATTAAAAATTTCCAAATTCAGCCCGTGACGTTGTGGTCAGCTGCACTGTCCCCGATGAAAAAAGCATACACTTGTTGTGTGCCGCCACTTTTTTTGAGTTATCGGTATGCCCCTCGTTTCATTTTCTTCATCAACAGCGTGACAGAAGCCACAGCGCTGGCCGCCATCTCCCGGGCTGGCCCGAAGAGGGGACCTGTCACGATGGGAGAAACTCTCCTCGTCTGCAGCCTGCGAGGAAGTGGAACAGGCGTCTTCCGATTTGCCACGAGATCCCGCCTTGGCCCTCCCCTTCTCAAACCTTCCACTGCCCCTACTTTGAGGAGGCAATGAGTCTGAATCATTGGCCAAAAAAAAAGTCAATAGAAGTTTTTTCAGACTTCTATTGTCCGACATTTTTCAGACTTTTTTTTCAGACATTTTCAGATCTTTTTTTTCCCACAGTTCTTCAAACTTCTTTTGTCCGACATTTTTCTGACTTTTTTTGTTCGACATTTTTCAGATATTTTTTTCAGACTTTTTTTGTCCGACAATTTTCAGACTTTTTTTTAAACTTTTTTTGTCCAACATTTTTCAGAAATTTTTTTTCAGACTTTTTTTTCAGACATTTTCAGATCTTTTTTTTTGGACAGTTTTTTCAGAGTTCTTTTTTCCGACATTTTTCAGATCTTTTTTTTCAGACTTTTTTTTGGGGGGTTTTTCGGGCTTTTTTTAGGAAATTTTTTCAGACTTTTTTTGTCCGACAATTTTCAGATATTTTTTTTCAGACTTTTTTTGTCCGACAATTTTCAGACTTTTTTTTAAACTTTTTTTGTCCAACATTTTTCAGATATTTTTTTCAGACTTTTTTTGTCCGACAATTTTCAGACTTTTTTTTAAACTTTTTTTGTCCAACATTTTTCAGATCTTTTTTTTCAGACTTTTTTTTCAGACATTTTCAGATCTTTTTTTTTGGACAGTTTTTTCAGAGTTCTTTTTTCCGACATTTTTCAGATCTTTTTTTTCAGACTTTTTTTGGGGGGTTTTTTCGGGCTTTTTTTAGGAAATTTTTTCAGACTTTTTTTGTCCGACCTTTTCAGATCTTTTTATCCAGACTTTTTTTGTCCGACAATTTTCAGATCTTTTTTTTCAGACTTTTTTTTCAGACATTTTCAGATCTTTTTTTTTGTACAGTTATTTCAGACTTCTTTTGTCCGACATTTTTCAGATATTTTTTTCAGATCTTTTTTTTCGGACAGTTTTTTCAGACTTCTTCTGTCCGACATTTTTCAGATATTTTTTCCAGACTTTTTTTGTCCGACATTTTCAGACTTTTTTTGTCCGACATTTTTCAGATATTTTTTTCAGATCTTTTTTTTCAGACTTTTTTTGTCCGACAATTTTCAGATCTTTTTTTTCAGACTTTTTTTGTCCGACATGTTTCAGATCTTTTGTTTCTGACATTTTTTTCAGACATTTTCAGATCTTTTTTTTCAGACAGTTTTTTCAGAGTTCTTTTTGTCCAACATTTTTCAGATCTTTTTTTTCAGACTTTTTTTTCAGAAATTTTCAAATCTTTTTTTTCGGACAGTTTTTTCAGACTTCTTTTGTCCGACAATTTTCAGATCTTTTTTTTCAGACTTTTTTTGTCCGATAATTTTCAGATCTTTTTTTTCAGACTTCTTTTGTCCGACATCTTTCAGACTTTTTTTGTCCGACATTTTTCAGACTTTTTTTTCAGACATTTTCAGATCTTTTTTTTCGGACAGTTTTTTCAGACTTTTTTTGTCCGACATTTTTCAGACTTTTTTTTCAGACATTTTCAGATCTTTTTTTACGGACAGTTTTTTCAGACTTCTTTTGTCTGACATTTTTCAGATATTCTTTGCAGACTTTTTTTGTCCGACATTTTCAGATCTTTTTTTTCAGACTTTTTTTATCCGACAATTTTCAGATCTTTTTTTTCAGACTTCTTTTGTCCGACATTTTTCAGACTTTTTTTGTCCGACATTTTTCAGAACTTTTTTTTCAGACTTCTTTTGTCCGACATTTTTCAGATCTTTTTTTTCAGACTTTTTTTTCAGACATTTTCAGATCTTTTTTTTCGGACAGTTTTTTGAGACTTCTTTTGTCCGACATTTTTCAGATATTTTTTTCAGATATTTTTTTTCAGACTTTTTTTTTCAGACATTTTCAGATCTTTTTTTTCGGACATTTTTTTCAGACTTCTTTTGTCCGACATTTTTCAGACTTCTTTTGTCCGACATTTTTCAGATATTTTTTTCAGATATTTTTTTTCGGACAGTTTTTTCAGACTTCTTCTGTCCGACATTTTTCAGATATTTTTTCCAGACTTTTTTTGTCCGACAATTTTCAGATCTTTTTTTTCAGACTTTTTTTTCAGACATTTTCAGATCTTTTTTTTTTGTACAGTTATTTTAGACTTCTTTTGTCCGACATTTTTCAGATATTTTTTTCAGATATTTTTTTTTGGACAGTTTTTTCAGACTTCTTTTGTCCGACATTTTTCAGATATTTTTTTCAGATCTTTTTTTTCAGACTTTTTTTGTCCGACATTTTCAGATCTTTTTTTTCAGACTTCTTTTGTCCGATAATTTTCAGATCTTTTTTTTCAGACTTCTTTTGTCCGACATTTTTCAGACTGTTTTTGTCCGACATTTTTCAGATCTTTTTTTTCAGACTTTTTTTGTCCGAATATTTTGAGATCTTTTTTTCAAAACGTTTTTTTGTCCGACATTTTTCAGATCTTTTTTTTCAGACTTTTTTTGTCTGAATATTTTGAGATCTTTTTTTCAAAACTTTTTTTGTCCGACAATTTTCAGATCATTTTTTTCAGACTTCTTTTGTCCGACATTTTTCAGATCTTTTTTTTCAGACTTTTTTTTGGGGTTTTTTTCGGGCTTTTTTTAGGAAATTTTTTCAGACTTTTTTTGTCCGACATTTTTCAGATATTTTTTGTCCGACAATTTTCAGATCTTTTTTTTCAGACTTTTTTTGTCCGACATTTTTCAGACTTTTTTTGTCCGACAATTTTCAGATCTTTTTTTTCAGACTTCTTTTGTCCGACATTTTTCAGATCTTTTTTTTCAGACTTCTTTTGTCCGACATTTTTCAGACTGTTTTTGTCCGACATTTTTCAGATCTTTTTTTTCAGACTTTTTTTGTCCGATAATTTTCAGATCTTTTTTTTCAGACTTTTTTTGTCCGATAATTTTCAGATCTTTTTTTTCAGACTTCTTTTGTGCGACATTTTTCAGACTTTTTTTGTCCGACATTTTTCCAGATCTTTTTTTTCAGACTTTTTTTGTCTGAATATTTTGAGATCTTTTTTTCAAAACTTTTTTTGTCCGACAATTTTCAGATCTTTTTTTTCAGACTTCTTTTGTCCGACATTTTTCAGATCTTTTTTTTCAGACTTTTTTTTGGGGTTTTTTTCGGGCTTTTTTTAGGAAATTTTTTCAGACTTTTTTTGTCCGACCTTTTCAGATCTTTTTTTCCAGACTTTTTTTGTCCGACATTTTTCAGATCTTTTTTTTCAGACTTTTTTTTGGGGTTTTTTTCGGGCTTTTTTTAGGAAATTTTTTCAGACTTTTTTTGTCCGACCTTTTCAGATCTTTTTTTCCAGACTTTTTTTGTCCGACAATTTTCAGATCTTTTTTTTCAGACTTTTTTTTCAGACATTTTCAGATCTTTTTTTTTGTACAGTTATTTCAGACTTCTTTTGTCCGACATTTTTCAGATATTTTTTTCAAAACTTTTTTTTCGGACAGTTTTTTCAGACTTCTTTTGTCCGACATTTTTCAGATATTTTTTCCAGACTTTTTTTGTCCGAAATTTTCAGATCTTTTTTTTCGGACTTTTTTTGTTCGACAATTTTGAGATCTTTTTTTCCAGACTTTTTTTGTCCGACATTTTTCAGACTTCTTTTGTCCGACATTTTTCAGATATTTTTTCCAGACTTTTTTTGTCCGACAATTTTCAGATCTTTTTTTTCAGACTTTTTTTCAGACATTTTCAGATCTTTTTTTTTGTACAGTTATTTCAGACTTCTTTTGTCGGACAATTTTCAGATCTTTTTTTTCAGACTTCTTTTGTCCGACATTTTTCAGACTTTTTTTGTCCGACAATTTTCAGATCTTTTTTTTCAGACTTCTTTTGTCCGACATTTTTCAGACTTCTTTTGTCCGACATTTTTCAGATCTTTTATTCAGATATTTTTTTCAGACTTCTTTTGTCCGACATTTTTCAGACTTTTTTTGCAGACATTTTCAGATCTTTTTTTTCAGACAGTTTTTTCAGAGTTCTTTTTTCCGACAATTTTCAGATCTTTTTTTTCAGACTTTTTTTTTTGTCCAACATTTTTCAGATCTTTTTTTTCAGACTTTTTTTTCAGAAATTTTCAAATCTTTTTTTTCGGACAGTTTTTTCAGACTTCTTTTGTCCGACATTTTTCAGACTTCTTTTGTCCGACATTTTTAAGTCTTTTTTTTCAGACTTCTTTTGTCCGACATGTTTCAGATCTTTTGTTTCTGACATTTTTTTCAGACATTTTCAGATCTCTTTTTTCAGACAGTTTTTTCAGAGTTCTTTTTGTCCAACATTTTTCAGATCTTTTTTTTCGGACAGTTTTTTCAGACTTTTTTTGTCCGACAATTTTCAGATCTTTTTTTTCAGACATTTTTTTCAGACATTTTCAGATCTTTTTTTTCAGACAGTTTTTTCAGAGTTCTTTTTGTCCAACATTTTTCAGATCTTTTTTTTCAGACTTTTTTTTCAAAAATTTTCAAATCTTTTTTTTCGGACAGTTTTTTCAGACTTCTTTTGTCCGACAATTTTCAGATCTTTTTTTTCAGACTTCTTTTGTCCGACATCTTTCAGACTTTTTTTGTCCGACATTTTTCAGACTTTTTTTTCAGACATTTTCAGATCTTTTTTTTCGGACAGTTTTTTCAGACTTTTTTTGTCCGACATTTTTCAGACTTTTTTTTCAGACATTTTCAGATCTTTTTTTTCGGACAGTTTTTTCAGACTTCTTTTGTCCGACATTTTTCAGATATTCTTTGCAGACTTTTTTTGTCCGACATCTTCAGATCTTTTTTTTCAGACTTTTTTTATCCGACAATTTTCAGATCTTTTTTTTCAGACTTCTTTTGTCCGACATTTTTCAGACTTTTTTTGTCCGACATTTTTCAGAACTTTTTTTTCAGACTTCTTTTGTCCGACATTTTTCAGATCTTTTTTTTCAGACTTTTTTTTCAGACATTTTCAGATCTTTTTTTTCAGACTTCTTTTGTCCGACATTTTTCAGATATTTTTTTTCAGACTTTTTTTTGGGGGTTTTTTCGGGCATTTTTTAGGACATTTTTTCAGACTTTTTTTGTCCGACATTTTTCAGATATTTTTTTTCAGACATTTTTTTCAGACATTTTCAGATCTTTTTTTTCAGACAGTTTTTTCAGAGTTCTTTTTGTCCAACATTTTTCAGATCTTTTTTTTCAGACTTTTTTTTCAAAAATTTTCAAATCTTTTTTTTCGGACAGTTTTTTCAGACTTCTTTTGTCCGACAATTTTCAGATCTTTTTTTTCAGACTTCTTTTGTCCGACATCTTTCAGACTTTTTTTGTCCGACATTTTTCAGACTTTTTTTTCAGACATTTTCAGATCTTTTTTTTCGGACAGTTTTTTCAGACTTTTTTTGTCCGACATTTTTCAGACTTTTTTTTCAGACATTTTCAGATCTTTTTTTTCGGACAGTTTTTTCAGACTTCTTTTGTCCGACATTTTTCAGATATTCTTTGCAGACTTTTTTTGTCCGACATTTTCAGATCTTTTTTTTCAGACTTTTTTTATCCGACAATTTTCAGATCTTTTTTTTCAGACTTCTTTTGTCCGACATTTTTCAGACTTTTTTTGTCCGACATTTTTCAGAACTTTTTTTTCAGACTTCTTTTGTCCGACATTTTTCAGATCTTTTTTTTCAGACTTTTTTTTCAGACATTTTCAGATCTTTTTTTTCGGACAGTTTTTTGAGACTTCTTTTGTCCGACATTTTTCAGATATTTTTTTCAGATATTTTTTTTCAGACTTTTTTTTTCAGACATTTTCAGATCTTTTTTTTCGGACATTTTTTTCAGACTTCTTTTGTCCGACATTTTTCAGACTTCTTTTGTCCGACATTTTTCAGATCTTTTTTCCAGACTTTTTTTGTTCGACAATTTTCAGATCTTTTTTTCCAGACTTTTTTTGTCCGACAATTTTCAGATCTTTTTTTTCAGACTTCTTTTGTCCGACATTTTTCAGACTTTTTTTGTCCGACAATTTTCAGATCTTTTTTTTCAGACTTCTTTTGTCCGACATTTTTCAGACTTCTTTTGTCCGACATTTTTCAGATCTTTTATTCAGATATTTTTTTCAGACTTCTTTTGTCCGACATTTTTCAGACTTTTTTTGCAGACATTTTCAGATCTTTTTTTTCAGACAGTTTTTTCAGAGTTCTTTTTTCCGACAATTTTCAGATCTTTTTTTTCAGACTTTTTTTTTTGTCCAACATTTTTCAGATCTTTTTTTTCAGACTTTTTTTTCAGAAATTTTCAAATCTTTTTTTTCGGACAGTTTTTTCAGACTTCTTTTGTCCGACATTTTTCAGACTTCTTTTGTCCGACATTTTTAAGTCTTTTTTTTCAGACTTCTTTTGTCCGACATGTTTCAGATCTTTTGTTTCTGACATTTTTTTCAGACATTTTCAGATCTCTTTTTTCAGACAGTTTTTTCAGAGTTCTTTTTGTCCAACATTTTTCAGATCTTTTTTTTCGGACAGTTTTTTCAGACTTTTTTTGTCCGACAATTTTCAGATCTTTTTTTTCAGACATTTTTTTCAGACATTTTCAGATCTTTTTTTTCGGACAGTTTTTTCAGACTTCTTTTTGTCCAACATTTTTCAGATCTTTTTTTTCAGACTTTTTTTTCAAAAATTTTCAAATCTTTTTTTTCGGACAGTTTTTTCAGACTTCTTTTGTCCGACAATTTTCAGATCTTTTTTTTCAGACTTCTTTTGTCCGACATCTTTCAGACTTTTTTTGTCCGACATTTTTCAGACTTTTTTTTCAGACATTTTCAGATCTTTTTTTTCGGACAGTTTTTTCAGACTTTTTTTGTCCGACATTTTTCAGACTTTTTTTTCAGACATTTTCAGATCTTTTTTTTCGGACAGTTTTTTCAGACTTCTTTTGTCCGACATTTTTCAGATATTCTTTGCAGACTTTTTTTGTCCGACATCTTCAGATCTTTTTTTTCAGACTTTTTTTATCCGACAATTTTCAGATCTTTTTTTTCAGACTTCTTTTGTCCGACATTTTTCAGACTTTTTTTGTCCGACATTTTTCAGAACTTTTTTTTCAGACTTCTTTTGTCCGACATTTTTCAGATCTTTTTTTTCAGACTTTTTTTTCAGACATTTTCAGATCTTTTTTTTCGGACAGTTTTTTGAGACTTCTTTTGTCCGACATTTTTCAGATATTTTTTTTCAGACTTTTTTTTGGGGGTTTTTTCGGGCATTTTTTAGGACATTTTTTCAGACTTTTTTTGTCCGACATTTTTCAGATATTTTTTTTCAGACATTTTTTTCAGACATTTTCAGATCTTTTTTTTCAGACAGTTTTTTCAGAGTTCTTTTTGTCCAACATTTTTCAGATCTTTTTTTTCAGACTTTTTTTTCAAAAATTTTCAAATCTTTTTTTTCGGACAGTTTTTTCAGACTTCTTTTGTCCGACAATTTTCAGATCTTTTTTTTCAGACTTCTTTTGTCCGACATCTTTCAGACTTTTTTTGTCCGACATTTTTCAGACTTTTTTTTCAGACATTTTCAGATCTTTTTTTTCGGACAGTTTTTTCAGACTTTTTTTGTCCGACATTTTTCAGATCTTTTTTTTCAGACATTTTCAGATCTTTTTTTTCGGACAGTTTTTTCAGACTTCTTTTGTCCGACATTTTTCAGATATTCTTTGCAGACTTTTTTTGTCCGACATTTTCAGATCTTTTTTTTCAGACTTTTTTTATCCGACAATTTTCAGATCTTTTTTTTCAGACAGTTTTTTCAGACATTTTCAGATCTTTTTTTTCGGACAGTTTTTTGAGACTTCTTTTGTCCGACATTTTTCAGATATTTTTTTCAGATATTTTTTTTCAGACTTTTTTTTTCAGACATTTTCAGATCTTTTTTTTCGGACATTTTTTTCAGACTTCTTTTGTCCGACATTTTTCAGACTTCTTTTGTCCGACATTTTTCAGATCTTTTTTCCAGACTTTTTTTGTCCGACAATTTTCAGATCTTTTTTTCCAGACTTTTTTTGTCCGACAATTTTCAGATCTTTTTTTTCAGACTTTTTTTTCAGACTTTTTTTGTTCGACATTTTTCAGATATTTTTTTCAGACTTTTTTTGTTCGACAATTTTGAGATCTTTTTTTCCAGACTTTTTTTGTCCGACAATTTTTAGATATTTTTTTTCAGACTTTTTATGTCCGACAATTTTCAGACTTTTTTTTTAAACTTTTTTTGTCCGACATTTTTCAGATCTTTCTTTTCAGACATTTTCAGATCTTTTTTTTCGGACAGTTTTTTCAGACTTCTTTTGTCCTACATTTTTCAGACGTTTTTTCGGGGTTTTTTTCCAGATTTTTTTTCAGATCTTTTTTTTCAGACTTTTTTTGTCCGACATTTTTCAGACTTTTTTTTCAGATATTTTCAGATCTTTTTTTTCGGACAGTTATTTCAGACTTCTTTTGTCCGACATTTTTCAGATATTTTTTTCAGACTTTTTTTGTCCGACAATTTTCAGATCTTTTGTTTTAGACATTTTTTTCAGACATTTTCAGATCTTTTTTTGTCCGACATTTTTCAGACTTTTTTTTCAGACATTTTCAGATCTTTTTTTTCGGACAGTTTTTCAAACTTCTTTTGTCCGACATTTTTCAGACTTTTTTTGTCCGACATTTTTCAGATATTTTTTTCAGTTCTTTTTTTTCAGACTTTTTTTGTTCGACAATTTTCAGATCTTTTTTTCCAGACTTTTTTTGTCCGACAATTTTTAGATATTTTTTTTCAGACTTTTTATGTCCGACAATTTTCAGACTTTTTTTTTAAACTTTTTTTGTCCAACTTTTTTCAGATCTTTTTTTTCAGACTTTTTTTTCAGACTTTTTTTATCAGACATTTTTCAGACATTTTTTTCAGACTTTTTTTGTCCGACATTTTTCAGATATTTTTTTCAGATCTTTTTTTTCGGACATTTTTTCAGACTTTTTTTGTCCGACATTTTTCAGACTTTTTTTTCAGATATTTTCAGATCTTTTTTTTCGGACAGTTTTTCAGACTTTTTTTGTCCGACATTTTTCAGATCTTTTATTCAGATCTTTTTTTTCAGACTTTTTTTATCCGACATTTTTCAGATATTTTTTTCAGACTTTTTATGTCCGACATTTTTCAGATCTTTCATTCAGATCTTTTTTTTCAGACATTTTTTATCCGACATTTTTCAGATATTTTTTTCAGACTTTTTTTGTCCGACATTTTTCAGATCTTTTTTTTCGGACAGTTTATTCAGACTTCTTTTGTCCGACATTTTTCAGATATTTTTTCCAGACTTTTTTTGTCCGACAATTTTCAGATCTTTTTTTTCAGATTTTTTTTTCAGACTTCTTTTGTCCGACATTTTTCAGATATTTTTTTCAGTTCTTTTTTTTCAGACTTTTTTTGTTCGACAATTTTTAGATATTTTTTTTCAGACTTTTTATGTCCGACAATTTTCAGACTTTTTTTTTAAACTTTTTTTGTCCAACTTTTTTCAGATCTTTTTTTTCAGACTTTTTTTTCAGACTTTTTTTATCAGACATTTTTCAGACATTTTTTTCAGACTTTTTTTGTCCGACATTTTTCAGATATTTTTTTCAGATCTTTTTTTTCGGACATTTTTTCAGACTTTTTTTGTCCGACATTTTTCAGATCTTTCATTCAGATCTTTTTTTTCAGACATTTTTTATCCGACATTTTTCAGATATTTTTTTCAGACTTTTTTTGTCCGACATTTTTCAGATCTTTTTTTTCGGACAGTTTATTCAGACTTCTTTTGTCCGACATTTTTCAGATATTTTTTCCAGACTTTTTTTGTCCGACAATTTTCAGATCTTTTTTTTCAATATAATTAAAGTTGTTACACAGTGTGGAAAAGTGTTCAATCATTTCTCTTTGTTGAGCGGAACGTGACCGATGTGTTCCATGGTGTTCCTGGAGGTGGCAGCAGAGCATAGTTAGCCGCATGTGGGATTCTTCTGTTGTTGAGGGAAGATACAAACTAAGGGACATTTGGAGTTTAGGGTAAAGAAACACACTAGCTACACTTGTAAACATTACATTTAATTAGTTTTGCATTACATTACATTTAGTTTGTTTTTGTGTGAATTTATTATTATTATTCGTTGTCTGCCGAATAAGCGCAATTTGCCGTGAGCTGGAATGAGATGGAAACATGAAACTTGGCATAGGAACTGGAATGATGTGCAGCTGCTTCTCAAGAACTATGACCCCAATCGGCCACATGATGGCGCTGTAATTAACGCCCAAACACGCGATTTTGAAAAGGCCACGCCCCTCACACCGTAAGTCTGATTGACTTGAAACTCGACACACATGTCTAGCTCCGTGTGATTTACAAAAAAGCTGCTCAGACCACTAACGTCCGCCTAACTAAATTTTCCGCCATATTGGATTTTTTGAAAAACAGATTTTTGACATCTCCTCCTAAACCGTAGGTCCGATTGCTACCAAATTTTCTGTGGATCATTATTGGGCTAATGTCATCTAAAGTTTCATAAAGCGTGTTGATACCTCATTGCGTTTTGAATCTGTTGACCAACAAACTTTTCAATTGGAGGGGCTTAGCAGGAAATTAGCCATAATTCATTGACCATTAGTCAAATCATCATAAATCTTGGTAGATATCTTCAGTACATGTTTGGGAAGAGGCAAGGTTTTCTGCTTGACACATAGGGGGCGCCACAAATATCAGAAACTTGTATCGCAAGATCCGGTGGACAGAATATTATCAAATTTGGTGCACATACGCTGGGGGCAAGTATTAACCAAGATCTATAGTGTCATATTGATCGGTGCATGTGGGCGTGGCCTATTTAGCATTTTATGCTAAATTATGCCTTTGCTCAATTTGCTGTGAGCTGGAACGAGCTAGAGACATGAGACTTGGTACCATAACTGTACATGATGTCATAATGCTTCACATAAAATATGAAAACAATTGGCCACATGGTGGCGCTATAAAATTTTTCAAGGCCAGCCCCCTCACACCATAAGTCCTATCAATTTGAAATTTGACAGACATGTGCTGCTGAATGTGATCTACAAAAAAGTCTCATGGACCACGAAAGTCCACCGACTAAATTTTCCGCCATGTTGAATTTTTTGAAAAACACATTCTCCTCCTAAACCGTAGGTCTGATTGCTGGCATATTTTCTGCGAATCATTATTGGACCAGGCTCATCAAAGGTTGCATAAAGCTTGTTGATATGTTATTGTGTTGTTAAGATATTGACCAATTCATTTTTAAGGGGCGGGCTCAGCACGTCAATAGACCTAACTTCACAAGCCTTTGGCCCATCATCTCCAAACTTGCAGCATATGTTCACAAGAGTAGCGGAAACATCTGCGGAAAGTTTCATTCAAATCGGCCACATGGTGGCGCTGTAATTAACGCCCAAACATGCGATTTTGGAAAGGCCACGCCCCTCAAACCGTAAGTCCGATTGACTTGAAATGTGACACATATGTGCAACTCCGTGTGATCTACAATAAAGCCTCTTGGACCTCCAAAGTGCACCTGGAAATATTTTCCGCCATATTGGATTTTTTGAAAAACACATTTTTGACATCTCCTCCTAAGCCGTTGGTCCGATTGCTGGAATATTTTCTGCGAATCATTATTGGACCAGGCTCATCAAAAGTTGCATTAAGCTTGTTGATATGTTATTGCGTTGTGAAGATATTGACCAATACATTTCTAAGAGGCGTGCCTCAGCACATCAATAGACCTAACTTCACAAGCCTTTGGCCCATCATCTCCAAACTTGCAGCATACAAGAGTAGTTGAAACATCCGCTGAAAGTTTCATTCAAATCGACCACTAGGCGGGCGCTTTGAGCGATAAAGGCTATAACCCGCGAAATGCCGCTTGCGGCTTTAATTCATTTTAAATTGATATAACTGTGTGGATGTGTAAATATGTTTTATATATTTCATGTTTATTCTTTTACAATGTAATTGTAACCTGTGTTGAAATGTACCACTATACGATCACAATGTACAACTCTAGTTTTCATCACTAAGCCAAAGAATGCATTTCTCCTCAAGAAACACTGAAAAGTGGATTCATATGAAAAATGTGAAATTTCTTCACAGAAAAACATTTCTTGCATTGGAAACACACAAAAAAGGATAAATATGAAAGGGAACACAGTTTTCCAAAATCTAATATGATAGTTTTGGACTCCAGGCATCAAACTGTCAGTCTGAGCTGAATTCCATGTAAAACGCTAGTTTTCATCACTAACTCGCTTAATATGTCTTTCTCACCCAAAACCACTCAGGAACGCAATTTCTCCTCAAGAAACACTGAAATGTGCATTTATATGAAGAATATGTGATTTATTTACAGAAACACATCTGTTATACTGGAAACATACAAAAAAGAGACAGAATATGAAAAGAAACATTGTTTTCTCAAATTTTACATTAGAATTCGCTTCCAAGTATCAAATCTTCTTTCTGAGCTCAATTCTATGCAAAACTCTTGTTTTCATCACTAAACTCGCTTAATATGTCTTTCTCATCCAAAACCACTCAGGAACGCAATTTCTCCTCAAGAAACACTGAAATGTGCATTTATATGAAGAATATGTGATTTATTTACAGAAACACATCTGTTATACTGGAAACATACAAAAAAGAGACAGAATATGAAAAGAAACATTGTTTTCTCAAATTTTACATTAGAATTCGCTTCCAAGTATCAAATCTTCTTTCTGAGCTCAATTCTATGCAAAACTCTTGTTTTCATCACTAAACTCGCTTAATATGTCTTTCTCATCCAAAACCACTCAGGAACGCAATTTCTCCTCAAGAAACACTGAAATGTGCATTTATATGAAGAATATGTGATTTATTTACAGAAACACATCTGTTATACTGGAAACATACAAAAAAGAGACAGAATATGAAAAGAAACATTGTTTTCTCAAATTTTACATTAGAATTCGCTTCCAAGTATCAAATCTTCTTTCTGAGCTCAATTCTATGCAAAACTCTTGTTTTCATCACTAAACTCGCTTAATATGTCTTTCTCATCCAAAACCACTCAGGAACGCATTTCTCCTCAAGAAACACTGAAACGTACATTTATATGAAGAATATGTGATTTATTTACAGAAACACATCTGTTATACTGGAAACATACAAAAAAGAGACAGAATATGAAAAGAAACATTGTTTTCTCAAATTTTACATTAGAATTCGCTTCCAAGTATCAAATCTTCATTCTGAGTTCAATTCTATGCAAAACTCTTGTTTTCATCACTAAAATCAGTTAATATCTCTTTCTCTTCAATAAACCACACAGAAAAGCATTTCTCCTCAAGAAACACTGAAAAGTGCATTTATATGAAAATGATGTGATTTCTTCAGAAAAGAAATCTCTTTTATTGGAAACATAAAAAACAGGATGAAAATGAAAGGGAATATATTTTTACAATTTTTTTACATAATAGTTGGCCTTTCTGCATCAAACCTTCACACTGACCTCAATTCCATGTAAAACTTTAGTTTTCATCACTAAACTTGCTTAAACTGTTTTAAAAAAAATCCATTGTATATGTCAAAAGATTTCATGAAAAAAAAGTCAAAGTATAGTTTTTCAAAAAATGTCATGAAAAAAAAGTTATAGTATAGCATTTTGAAATTTTTTGGAAAAAAATACAATATTGTATATATCATATGTTGAAAAAATTAATGAAAAAAGTCTAAAAAGCTCGTGACGTTGTGGTCAGCTGCACTGTCCCCGATGAAAAAAACATACACTGTTGTGTGCCGCCACTTTTTTTGAGTTATCGGTATGCCCCTCGTTTCATTTTCTTCATCAACAGCGTGACAGAAGCCACAGCGCTGGCCGCCATCTCCTGGGCTGGCCCGAAGAGGGGACCTGTCCCAATGGGAGAAACTCTCCTCGTCTGCAGCCTGCGAGGAAGTGGAACAGGCGTCTTCCGATTTGCCACGAGATCCCGCCTTGGCCCTCCCCTTCTCAAACCTTCCACTGCCCATACTTTGAGGAGGCAATGAGTCTGAATCATTGGCCAAAAAAAAAGTCAATAGAAGTTTTTTCAGACTTCTATTGTCCGACATTTTTCAGACTTTTTTTTCAGACATTTTCAGATCTTTTTTTTCCCACAGTTCTTCAAACTTCTTTTGTCCGACATTTTTCAGATATTTTTTTCAGTTCTTTTTTTCAGACTTTTTTTTCAGACTTTTTTTGTTCGACATTTTTCAGATATTTTTTTCTGACTTTTTTTGTCCGACAATTTTCAGACTTTTTTTTAAACTTTTTTTGTCCAACATTTTTCAGATATTTTTTTCAGACTTTTTTTGTCCGACAATTTTCAGACTTTTTTTCAGACTTTTTTTGTCCGACAATTTTCAGACTTTTTTTTAAACTTTTTTTGTCCAACATTTTTCAGATATTTTTTTCAGACTTTTTTTGTCCGACAATTTTCAGACTTTTTTTTAAACTTTTTTTTCAGACTTTTTTTTCAGACATTTTCAGATCTTTTTTTTTGGACAGTTTTTTCAGAGTTCTTTTTTCCGATATTTTTCAGATCTTTTTTTTCAGACTTTTTTTTCAGAAATTTTCAAATCTTTTTTTTCGGACAGCTTTTTCAGACTTCTTTTGTCCGATATTTTTCAGACTTCTTTTGTCCGACATTTTTAAGTCTTTTTTTTCAGACTTCTTTTGTCCGACATTTTTCAGATATTCTTTCCAGACTTTTTTTGTCCGACTTTTTCAGATCTTTTTTTTCAGACTTTTTTTGTCCGACAATTTTCAGATCTTTTTTTTCAGACTTTTTTTGTCCGACAATTTTCAGATCTTTTTTTTCAGACTTTTTTTGTCCGACATGTTTCAGATCTTTTGTTTCTGACATTTTTTTCAGACATTTTCAGATCTTTTTTTTCAGAAAGTTTTTTCAGAGTTCTTTTTGTCCAACATTTTTCAGATCTTTTTTTTCAGACTTTTTTTTCAGAAATTTTCAAATCTTTTTTTTCGGACAGTTTTTTCAGACTTCTTTTGTCCGACATTTTTCAGACTTCTTTTGTCCGACATTTTTAAGTCTTTTTTTTCAGACTTCTTTTGTCCGATCTTTTTCAGATCTTTTTTTCGGACAGTTTTTTCAGACTTCTTTTGTCCGACATTTTTCAGACTTTTTTTGTCCGACATTTTTCAGAACTTTTTTTTCAGACTTTTTTTGTCCGACAATTTTCAGATCTTTTTTTTCAGACTTTTTTTTCAGACATTTTCAGATCTTTTTTTTCAGACAGTTTTTTCAGACATTTTCAGATCTTTTTTTTCGGACAGTTTTTTCAGACTTCTTTTGTCCGACATTTTTTAGAATTTTTTTGTCCGACATTTTTCAGATATTTTTTTCAGTTCTTTTTTTTCAAACTTTTTTTTCAGACTTTTTTTGTTCGACATTTTTCAGATATTTTTTTCAGACTTTTTTTGTTCGACAATTTTGAGATCTTTTTTTTTAAACTTTTTTTGTCCAACATTTTTCAGATATTTTTTTCAGATCTTTTTTTTCAGACTTTTTTTTCAGAAATTTTCAGATCTTTTTTTTCAAACAGTTTTTTCAGACTTCTTTTGTCTGATATTTTTCAGATATTTTTTTCAGATCTTTTTATTCAGACTTTTTTTTCAGACATTTTCAGATCTTTTCTTTCGGACAAGTTTTTTCAGACTTCTTTTGTCCGACATTTTTCAGATATTCTTTCCAGACTTTTTTTGTCCAACATTTTCAGATCTTTTTTTTCAGACTTTTTTTGTCCGACAATTTTCAAATCTTTTTTTTCAGACTTCGTTTGTCCGACAATTGTCAGAATTTTTTTTCAGACTTTTTTTGGCCGACCTTTTCAGATATTTTTTCCAGACTTTTTTTGTCCGAAATTTTTCAGACTTCTTTTGTCCGAAATTTTTCAGATATTTTTTCCAGATCTTTTTTTTCAGACTTTTTTTTCAGAAATTTTCAGATCTTTTTTTTCGGACAGTTTTTTCAGACTTCTTTTGTCCGACATTTTTCAGATATTTTTTTCAAAACGTTTTTTTCGGACAGTTTTTTCAGACTTCTTCTGTCCGACATTTTTCAGATATTTTTTCCAGACTTTTTTTGTCCGACAATTTTCAGATCTTTTTTTTCAGACTTTTTTTTCAGACATTTTCAGATCTTTTTTTTTGTACAGTTATTTTAGACTTTTTTTGTCCGACATTTTTCAGATATTTTTTTCAGATCTCTTTTTTCGGACAGTTTTTTCAGACTTCTTTTGTCCGACATTTTTCAGATATTCTTTCCAGACTTTTTTTGTCCGACATTTTCAGACTTTTTTTGTCCGACATTTTTCAGATATTTTTTTCAGATCTTTTTTTTCAGACTTTTTTTGTCCGACAATTTTCAGATCTTTTTTTTCAGACTTTTTTTCTCCGACATGTTTCAGATCTTTTGTTTCTGACATTTTTTTCAGACATTTTCAGATCTTTTTTTTCAGACAGTTTTTTCAGAGTTCTTTTTGTCCAACATTTTTCAGATCTTTTTTTTCAGACTTTTTTTTCAGAAATTTTCAAATCTTTTTTTTCGGACAGTTTTTTCAGACTTCTTTTGTCCGACAATTTTCAGATCTTTTTTTTCAGACTTTTTTTGTCCGATAATTTTCAGATCTTTTTTTTCAGACTTCTTTTGTCCGACATCTTTCAGACTTTTTTTGTCCGACATTTTTCAGACTTTTTTTTCAGACATTTTCAGATCTTTTTTTTCGGACAGTTTTTTCAGACTTCTTTTGTCTGACATTTTTCAGATATTCTTTGCAGACTTTTTTTGTCCGACATTTTCAGATCTTTTTTTTCAGACTTTTTTTATCCGACAATTTTCAGATCTTTTTTTTCAGACTTCTTTTGTCCGACATTTTTCAGACTTTTTTTGTCCGACATTTTTCAGAACTTTTTTTTCAGACTTCTTTTGTCCTACATTTTTCAGATCTTTTTTTTCAGACTTTTTTTTCAGACATTTTCAGATCTTTTTTTTCGGACAGTTTTTTGAGACTTCTTTTGTCCGACATTTTTCAGATATTTTTTTCAGATATTTTTTTTCAGACTTTTTTTTTCAGACATTTTCAGATCTTTTTTTTCGGACATTTTTTTCAGACTTTTTTTGTCCGACATTTTTCAGACTTCTTTTGTCCGACATTTTTCAGATCTTTTTTTCAGACTTTTTTTTCAGACATTTTTCAGATCTTTTTTCCAGACTTTTTTTGTCCGACAATTTTCAGATCTTTTTTTTCAGACTTTTTTTTCAGACATTTTCAGATCTTTTTTTTTGTACAGTTATTTCAGACTTCTTTTGTCCGACATTTTTCAGATATTTTTTTCAGATCTTTTTTTTCGGACAGTTTTTTCAGACTTTTTTTGTCCGACATTTTTCAGATATTTTTTCCAGACTTTTTTTATCCGACAATTTTGAGATCTTTTTTTCCAGACTTTTTTTGTACGACATTTTTCAGACTTCTTTTGTCCGACATTTTTCAGATATTTTTTCCAGACTTTTTTTGTCCGACAATTTACATATCTTCTTTTTCAGACTTTTTTTTCAGACATTTTCAGATCTTTTTTTTCGGACAATTTTTTCAGACTTCTTTTGTCCGACAATTTTCAGATCTTTTTTTTCAGACTTCTTTTGTCCGACATTTTTCAGATCTTTTTTTTCAGACTTTTTTTTGGGGGTTTTTTCGGGCATTTTTTAGGACATTTTTTCAGACTTTTTTTGTCCGACATTTTTCAGATATTTTTTCCAGACTTTTTTTGTCCGACAATTTTCAGATCTTTTTTTTCAATATAATTAAAGTTGTTACACAGTGTGGAAAAGTGTTCAATCATTTCTCTTTGTTGAGCGGAACGTGCCCGATGTGTTCCATGGCGTTCCTGGAGGTGGCAGCAGAGCATAGTTAGCTGCATGTGGGATTCTTCTGTTGTTGAGGGAAGATACAAACTAAGGGACATTTGGAGTTTAGGGTAAAGAAACACACTAGCTACACTTGTAAACATTACATTTAATTAGTTTTGCATTACATTACATTAAGTTAGTTTGTTTTTGTGTGAATTTATTATTATTATTCGTTGTCTGCCGAATAAGCGCAATTTGCCGTGAGCTGGAATGAGATGGAAACATGAAACTTGGCATAGGAACTGGAATGATGTGCAGCTGCTTCTCAAGAACTATGACCCCAATCGGACGCGATTTTGAAAAGGCCACGCCCCTCACACCGTAAGTCTGATTGACTTGAAACTCGACACACATGTCTAGCTCCGTGTGATCTACAAAAAAGCTGCTCAGACCACTAACGTCCGCCTAACTAGATCTTCCGCCATATTGGATTTTTTGTAAAACACATTTTTGACATCTCCTCCTAAACCGTAGGTCCGATTGCTACCAAATTTTCTGTGGATCATTATTGGGCTAATGTCA
The DNA here is from genome assembly GCA_916701275.1 of Sebastes miniatus. NCBI lineage: Eukaryota > Metazoa > Chordata > Actinopteri > Perciformes > Sebastidae > Sebastes > Sebastes miniatus. The sequence continues at coordinate 114,821 of CAKALS010000315.1, read as the reverse complement.
TCTAAAGTTTCATAAAGAGTGTTCATACCTCATTGCGTTATGAATCTGTTGACCAACAAACTTTTCAATTGGAGGGGCTTAGCAGGAAATTAGCCATAATTCATTGACCATTAGTCAAATCATCATAAATCTTGGTAGATATCTTCAGTACATGTTTGGGAAGAGGCATACCAAAGCGTTTTCTGCTTGACACATAGGGGGCGCCACAAATATCAGAAACTTGTATCGCACGATCCGGTGGACAGAATTTTATCAAATTTGGTGCACATACTCTGGGGGCAAGTATTAACCAAGATCTATAGTGTCATATTGATCGGTGCATGTGGGCGTGGCCTATTTAGCATTTTATGCTAAATTATGCCTTTGCTCAATTTGCTGTGAGCTGGAACGAGCTAGAGACATGAGACTTGGTACCATAACTGTACATGATGTCATAATGCTTCACATAAAATATGAAAACAATTGGCCACATGGTGACGCTATAAAATTTTTCAAGGCCAGCCCCCTCACACCATAAGTCCTATCAATTTGAAATTTGACAGACATGTGCTGCTGAATGTGATCTACAAAAAAGTCTCTTGGACCACGAAAGTCCACCAACTAAATTTTCCGCCATGTTGAATTTTTTGAAAAACACATTTTTGACATCTCCTCCTAAACCGTAGGTCTGATTGCTGGCATATTTTCTGCGAATCATTATTGGACCAGGCTCATCAAAGGTTGCATAAAGCTTGTTGAAATGTTATTGTGTTGTGAAGATATTGACCAATTAATTTTTAAGGGGCGGGCTCAGCACATCAATAGACCTAACTTCACAAGCCTTTGGCCCATCATCTCCAAACTTGCAGCATATGTTCACAAGAGTAGCTGAAACATCTGCTGAAAGTTTCATTCAAATCGGCCACATGGTGGCACTGTAATTAACGCCCAAACATGCGATTTTGGAAAGGCCACGCCCCTCAAACCGTAAGTCCGATTGACTTGAAATGTTACACATATGTGCAACTCCGTGTGATCTACAATAACGCCTCTTGGACCTCCAAAGTGCACCTGGAAATATTTTCCGCCATATTGGATTTTTTGAAAAACACATTTTTGACATCTCCTCCTAAGCCGTTGGTCCGATTGCTGGAATATTTTCTGCGAATTATTATTAGACCGGGCTCATCAAAAGTTGCATTAAGCTTGTTGATATGTTATTGCGTTGTGAAGATATTGACCAATACATTTCTAAGAGGAGTGCCTCAGCACATCAGTAGACCTAACTTCACAAGCCTTTGGCCCATCATCTCCAAACTTGCAGCATACAAGAGTAGTTGAAACATCCGCTGAAAGTTTCATTCAAATCGACCACTAGGCGGGCGATTTGAGCGATAAAGGCTATAACCCGCGAAATGCCGCTTGCGGCTTTAATTCATTTTAAATTGATATAACTATGTGGATGTGGAAATATGTTTTATATATTTCATGTTTATTCTTTTACAATGTAATTGTAACCTGTGTTGAAATGTACCACTATACGATCACAATGTACAACTCTAGTTTTCATCACTAAGCCAAAGAGTGCATTTCTCCTCAAGAAACACTGAAAAGTGGATTCATATGAAAAATATGAAATTTCTTCACAGAAAAACATTTCTTGCATTGGAAACACACAAAAAAGGATAAATATGAAAGGGAACACAGTTTTCCAAAATCTAATATGATAGTTTTGGACTCCAGGCATCAAACTGTCAGTCTGAGCTGAATTCCATGTAAAACGCTAGTTTTCATCACTAACTCGCTTAATATGTCTTTCTCATCCAAAACCACTCAGGAACGCATTTCTCCTCAAGAAACACTGAAACGTGCATTTATATGAAGAATATGTGATTTATTTACAGAAACACATCTGTTATACTGGAAACATACAAAAAAGAGACAGAATATGAAAAGAAACATTGTTTTCTCAAATTTTACATTAGAATTCGCTTCCAAGTATCAAATCTTCATTCTAAGCGCAAAACTCTTGTTTTCATCACTAAACTCGCTTAATATGTCTTTCTCATCCAAAACCACTCAGGAACGCATTTCTCCTCAAGAAACACTGAAAAGTGCATTTATATGAAAATGATGTGATTTCTTCAGAAAAGAAATCTCTTTTATTGGAAACATAAAAAACAGGATGAAAATGAAAGGGAATATATTTTTACAATTTTTTTACATAATAGTTGGCCTTTCTGCATCAAACCTTCACACTGACCTCAATTCCATGTAAAACTTTAGTTTTCATCACTAAACTTGCTTAAACTGTTTTAAAAAAAATCCATTTTATGATATGTTAAAAGATTTCATGAAAAAAAAGTCATAGGCATGTCGAAAAAAATCCATGAAATAAATTAAATTGTATATGTTGAAAAAAATAATTTAAAAAAATGTATCGTATAATATGTCGAAAAATTTCTTGGAAAAAAAGTCAAAGTATAGTTTTTCAAAGAATGTCATGAAAAAAAAGTTATAGTATAGCATTTTGAAATTTTTTGGAAAAAAATACAATATTGTATATATCATATGTTGAAAAAATTAATGAAAAAAGTCTAATTCTAATTCAAAATTTCCAAATTCAGCTCGTGACGTTGTGGTCAGCTGCACTGTCCCCGATGAAAAAAGCATACACTTGTTGTGTGCCGCCACTTTTTTTGAGTTATCGGTATGCCCCTCGTTTCATTTTCTTCATCAACAGCGTGACAGAAGCCACAGCGCTGGCCGCCATCTCCCGGGCTGGCCCGAAGAGGGGACCTGTCCCAATGGGAGAAACTCTCCTCGTCTGCAGCCTGCGAGGAAGTGGAACAGGCGTCTTCCGATTTGCCACGAGATCCCGCCTTGGCCCTCCCCTTCTCAAACCTTCCACTACCCATACTTTGCAATGAGTCTGAATCATTGGCCAAAAAAAAATTCAATAGAAGTTTTTTCAGACTTCTATTGTCCGATCTTTTTCAGATCTTTTTTTCGGATAGTTTTTTCAGACTTCTTTTGTCCGACATTTTTCAGATATTTTTTCCAGACTTTTTTTGTCCGACATTTTTCAGATCTTTTTTTCAGACTTTTTTTGTCCGACATTTTCAGATCTTTTTTTCAGTCTTTTTTTTCAGACAATTTTCAGATCTTTTTTTTCAGACTTCGTTTGACCGACAATTGTCAGAATTTTTTTTCAGACTTTTTTTGTCCGACATTTTTCAGATCTTTTTTTTCAGACATTTTCAGATCTTTTTTTTCGGACAGTTTTTTCAGACTTCTTTTGTCCTACATTTTTCAGACGTTTTTTCGGGGGGTTTTTCCAGATTTTTTTTCAGACTTTTTTTTAGATATTTTTTTCAGACATTTTTCAGACTTTTTTTCAGACTTTTTTTTCAGATATTTTCAGATCTTTTTTTTCGGACAGTTTTTTCAGACTTTTTTTGTCCGACATTTTTCAGATCTTTTTTTTCAGACTTTTTTTGTCCGATATTTTTCAGATCTTTTTTTTCAGACTTCTTTTGTCCGACATTTTTCAGACTTTTTTTGTCCGACATTTTTCAGACTTTTTTTTCAGACTTTTTTTTCAGATATTTTCAGATCTTTTTTTTCGGACAGTTATTTCAGACTTCTTTTGTCCGACATTTTTCAGATATTTTTTTCAGATATTTTTTTTCGGACAGTTTTTCCAGACTTCTTTTGTCCGACATTTTTCAGATATTTTTTCCAGACTTTTTTTGTCCGACAATTTTCAGTTCTTTTGTTTTAGACATTTTTTTCAGACATTTTCAGATCTTTTTTTGTCCGACATTTTTCAGACTTTTTTTTCAGACATTTTCAGATCTTTTTTTTCGGACAGTTTTTCAAACTTCTTTTGTCCGACATTTTTCAGACTTTTTTTGTCCGACAATTTTCAGATTTTTTTTTTCAGACTTTTTTTGTCCGACAATTTTCAGACTTTTTTTTAAACTTTTTTTGTCCGACATTTTTCAGATCTTTTTTTTCAGACTTTTTTTTCAGACTTTTTTTGTCCGACATTTTTCAGATATTTTTTTCAGACTTTTTTTGTCCGACATTTTTCAGATATTTTTTTCAGATCTTTTTTTTCGGACATTTTTTCAGACTTTTTTTGTCCGACATTTTTCAGATCTTTTATTCAGATCTTTTTTTTCAGATATTTTTTTTCAGACATTTTTCAGATATTTTTTTCAGACTTCTTTTGTCCGACATTTTTCAGATCTTTCATTCAGATCTTTTTTTTCAGACATTTTTTATCCGACATTTTTCAGATATTTTTTTCAGACTTTTTTTGTCCGACATTTTTCAGATCTTTTTTTTCGGACAGTTTATTCAGACTTCTTTTGTCCGACATTTTTCAGATATTTTTTCCAGACTTTTTTTGTCCGACAATTTTCAGATCTTTTTTTTCAGATTTTTTTTTCAGACTTCTTTTGTCCGACATTTTTCAGACTTTTTTTCAGACTTTTTTTCGGGCTTTCTTTCAGACATTTTTCAGATCTTTTTTTTCAGACTTTTTTTTGGGGGTTTTTTCGGGCATTTTTTAGGACATTTTTTCAGACTTTTTTTGTCCGACATTTTTCAGATATTTTTTCCAGACTTTTTTTGTCCGACAATTTTCAGATCTTTTTTTTCAATATAATTAAAGTTGTTACACAGTGTGGAAAAGTGTTCAATCATTTCTCTTTGTTGAGCAGAACGTGCCCGATGTGTTCCATGGCGTTCCTGGAGGTGGCAGCAGAGCATAGTTAGCTGCATGTGGGATTCTTCTGTTGTTGAGGGAAGATACAAACTAAGGGACATTTGGAGTTTAGGGTAAAGAAACACACTAGCTACACTTGTAAACATTACATTTAATTAGTTTTGCATTACATTACATTTAGTTTGTTTTTGTGTGAATTTATTATTATTATTCGTTGTCTGCCGAATAAGCGCAATTTGCCGTGAGCTGGAATGAGATGGAAACATGAAACTTGGCATAGGAACTGGAATGATGTGCAGCTGCTTCTCAAGAACTATGACCCCAATCGGCCACATGATGGCGCTGTAATTAACGCCCAAACACGCGATTTTGAAAAGGCCACGCCCCTCACACCGTAAGTCTGATTGACTTGAAACTCGACACACATGTCTAGCTCCGTGTGATTTACAAAAAAGCTGCTCAGACCACTAACGTCCGCCTAACTAAATTTTCCGCCATATTGGATTTTTTGAAAAACAGATTTTTGACATCTCCTCCTAAACCGTAGGTCCGATTGCTACCAAATTTTCTGTGGATCATTATTGGGCTAATGTCATCTAAAGTTTCATAAAGCGTGTTGATACCTCATTGCGTTTTGAATCTGTTGACCAACAAACTTTTCAATTGGAGGGGCTTAGCAGGAAATTAGCCATAATTCATTGACCATTAGTCAAATCATCATAAATCTTGGTAGATATCTTCAGTACATGTTTGGGAAGAGGCAAGGTTTTCTGCTTGACACATAGGGGGCGCCACAAATATCAGAAACTTGTATCGCAAGATCCGGTGGACAGAATATTATCAAATTTGGTGCACATACGCTGGGGGCAAGTATTAACCAAGATCTATAGTGTCATATTGATCGGTGCATGTGGGCGTGGCCTATTTAGCATTTTATGCTAAATTATGCCTTTGCTCAATTTGCTGTGAGCTGGAACGAGCTAGAGACATGAGACTTGGTACCATAACTGTACATGATGTCATAATGCTTCACATAAAATATGAAAACAATTGGCCACATGGTGGCGCTATAAAATTTTTCAAGGCCAGCCCCCTCACACCATAAGTCCTATTAATTTGAAATTTGACAGACATGTGCTGCTGAATGTGATCTACAAAAAAGTCTCATGGACCACGAAAGTCCACCGACTAAATTTTCCGCCATGTTGAATTTTTTGAAAAACACATTCTCCTCCTAAACCGTAGGTCTGATTGCTGGCATATTTTCTGCGAATCATTATTGGACCAGGCTCATCAAAGGTTGCATAAAGCTTGTTGATATGTTATTGTGTTGTTAAGATATTGACCAATTCATTTTTAAGGGGCGGGCTCAGCACGTCAATAGACCTAACTTCACAAGCCTTTGGCCCATCATCTCCAAACTTGCAGCATATGTTCACAAGAGTAGCGGAAACATCTGCGGAAAGTTTCATTCAAATCGGCCACATGGTGGCGCTGTAATTAACGCCCAAACATGCGATTTTGGAAAGGCCACGCCCCTCAAACCGTAAGTCCGATTGACTTGAAATGTGACACATATGTGCAACTCCGTGTGATCTACAATAAAGCCTCTTGGACCTCCAAAGTGCACCTGGAAATATTTTCCGCCATATTGGATTTTTTGAAAAACACATTTTTGACATCTCCTCCTAAGCCGTTGGTCCGATTGCTGGAATATTTTCTGCGAATCATTATTGGACCAGGCTCATCAAAAGTTGCATTAAGCTTGTTGATATGTTATTGCGTTGTGAAGATATTGACCAATACATTTCTAAGAGGAGTGCCTCAGCACATCAGTAGACCTAACTTCACAAGCCTTTGGCCCATCATCTCCAAACTTGCAGCATACAAGAGTAGTTGAAACATCCGCTGAAAGTTTCATTCAAATCGACCACTAGGCGGGCGCTTTGAGCGATAAAGGCTATAACCCGCGAAATGCCGCTTGCGGCTTTAATTCATTTTAAATTGATATAACTGTGTGGATGTGTAAATATGTTTTATATATTTCATGTTTATTCTTTTACAATGTAATTGTAACCTGTGTTGAAATGTACCACTATACGATCACAATGTACAACTCTAGTTTTCATCACTAAGCCAAAGAATGCATTTCTCCTCAAGAAACACTGAAAAGTGGATTCATATGAAAAATGTGAAATTTCTTCACAGAAAAACATTTCTTGCATTGGAAACACACAAAAAAGGATAAATATGAAAGGGAACACAGTTTTCCAAAATCTAATATGATAGTTTTGGACTCCAGGCATCAAACTGTCAGTCTGAGCTGAATTCCATGTAAAACGCTAGTTTTCATCACTAACTCGCTTAATATGTCTTTCTCACCCAAAACCACTCAGGAACGCAATTTCTCCTCAAGAAACACTGAAATGTGCATTTATATGAAGAATATGTGATTTATTTACAGAAACACATCTGTTATACTGGAAACATACAAAAAAGAGACAGAATATGAAAAGAAACATTGTTTTCTCAAATTTTACATTAGAATTCGCTTCCAAGTATCAAATCTTCTTTCTGAGCTCAATTCTATGCAAAACTCTTGTTTTCATCACTAAACTCGCTTAATATGTCTTTCTCATCCAAAACCACTCAGGAACGCATTTCTCCTCAAGAAACACTGAAACGTGCATTTATATGAAGAATATGTGATTTATTTACAGAAACACATCTGTTATACTGGAAACATACAAAAAAGAGACAGAATATGAAAAGAAACATTGTTTTCTCAAATTTTACATTAGAATTCGCTTCCAAGTATCAAATCTTCATTCTAAGCGCAAAACTCTTGTTTTCATCACTAAACTCGCTTAATATGTCTTTCTCATCCAAAACCACTCAGGAACGCATTTCTCCTCAAGAAACACTGAAACGTGCATTTATATGAAGAATATGTGATTTATTTACAGAAACACATCTGTTATACTGGAAACATACAAAAAAGAGACAGAATATGAAAATAAACATTGTTTTCTCAAATTTTACATTAGAATTCGCTTCCAAGTATCAAATCTTCTTTCTGAGCTCAATTCTATGCAAAACTCTTGTTTTCATCACTAAACTCGCTTAATATGTCTTTCTCATCCAAAACCACTCAGGAACGCAATTTCTCCTGAAGAAACACTGAAACGTACATTTATATGAAGAATATGTGATTTATTTACAGAAACACATCTGTTATACTGGAAACATACAAAAAAGAGACAGAATATGAAAAGAAACATTGTTTTCTCAAATTTTACATTAGAATTCGCTTCCAAGTATCAAATCTTCATTCTGAGCTCAATTCTATGCAAAACTCTTGTTTTCATCACTAAACTCGCTTAATATGTCTTTCTCATCCAAAACCACTCAGGAACGCATTTCTCCTCAAGAAACACTGAAACGTACATTTATATGAAGAACATGTGATTTATTTACAGAAACACATCTGTTATACTGGAAACATACAAAAAAGAGACAGAATATGAAAAGAAACATTGTTTTCTCAAATTTTACATTAGAATTCGCTTCCTAGTATCAAATCTTCTTTCTGAGCTCAATTCTATGCAAAACTCTTGTTTTCATCACTAAACTCGCTTAATATGTCTTTCTCATCCAAAACCACTCAGGAACGCATTTCTCCTCAAGAAACACTGAAACGTACATTTATATGAAGAATATGTGATTTATTTACAGAAACACATCTGTTATACTGGAAACATACAAAAAAGAGACAGAATATGAAAAGAAACATTGTTTTCTCAAATTTTACATTAGAATTCGCTTCCAAGTATCAAATCTTCATTCTGAGTTCAATTCTATGCAAAACTCTTGTTTTCATCACTAAAATCAGTTAATATCTCTTTCTCTTCAATAAACCACACAGAAAAGCATTTCTCCTCAAGAAACACTGAAAAGTGCATTTATATGAAAATGATGTGATTTCTTCAGAAAAGAAATCTCTTTTATTGGAAACATAAAAAACAGGATGAAAATGAAAGGGAATATATTTTTACAATTTTTTTACATAATAGTTGGCCTTTCTGCATCAAACCTTCACACTGACCTCAATTCCATGTAAAACTTTAGTTTTCATCACTAAACTTGCTTAAACTGTTTTAAAAAAAATCCATTGTATATGTCAAAAGATTTCATGAAAAAAAAGTCATAGGCATGTCGAAAAAAATCCATGAAATAAATTAAATTGTATATGTTGAAAAAAATAATTTAAAAAAATGTATCGTATATGTCGAAAAATTTCTTGGAAAAAAAGTCAAAGTATAGTTTTTCAAAAAATGTCATGAAAAAAAAGTTATAGTATAGCATTTTGAAATTTTTTGGAAAAAAATACAATATTGTATATATCATATGTTGAAAAAATTAATGAAAAAAGTCTAAAAAGCTCATGACGTTGTGGTCAGCTGCACTGTCCCCGATGAAAAAAACATACACTTGTTGTGTGCCGCCACTTTTTTTGAGTTATCGGTATGCCCCTCGTTTCATTTTCTTCATCAACAGCGTGACAGAAGCCACAGCGCTGGCCGCCATCTCCTGGGCTGGCCCGAAGAGGGGACCTGTCCCAATGGGAGAAACTCTCCTCGTCTGCAGCCTGCGAGGAAGTGGAACAGGCGTCTTCCGATTTGCCACGAGATCCCGCCTTGGCCCTCCCCTTCTCAAACCTTCCACTGCCCATACTTTGAGGAGGCAATGAGTCTGAATCATTGGCCAAAAAAAAAGTCAATAGAAGTTTTTTCAGACTTCCATTGTCCGACATTTTTCAGACTTTTTTTTCAGACATTTTCAGACTTTTTTTTAAACTTTTTTTGTCCAACATTTTTCAGATATTTTTTTCAGACTTTTTTTGTCCGACAATTTTCAGACTTTTTTTCAGACTTTTTTTGTCCGACAATTTTCAGACTTTTTTTTAAACTTTTTTTGTCCAACATTTTTCAGATATTTTTTTCAGACTTTTTTTGTCCGACAATTTTCAGACTTTTTTTTAAACTTTTTTTTCAGACTTTTTTTTCAGACATTTTCAGATCTTTTTTTTTGGACAGTTTTTTCAGAGTTCTTTTTTCCGACATTTTTCAGATCTTTTATTCAGATATTTTTTTCAGACTTCTTTTGTCCGACATTTTTCAGACTTTTTTTGCAGACATTTTCAGATCTTTTTTTTCAGACAGTTTTTTCAGAGTTCTTTTTTCCGACAATTTTCAGATCTTTTTTTTCAGACTTTTTTTTTTGTCCAACATTTTTCAGATCTTTTTTTTCAGACTTTTTTTTCAGAAATTTTCAAATCTTTTTTTTCGGACAGTTTTTTCAGACTTCTTTTGTCCGACATTTTTCAGACTTCTTTTGTCCGACATTTTTAAGTCTTTTTTTTCAGACTTCTTTTGTCCGACATTTTTCAGATATTCTTTCCAGACTTTTTTTGTCCGACTTTTTCAGATCTTTTTTTTCAGACTTTTTTTGTCCGACAATTTTCAGATCTTTTTTTTCAGACTTTTTTTGTCCGACAATTTTCAGATCTTTTTTTTCAGACTTTTTTTGTCCGACAATTTTCAGATCTTTTTTTTCAGACTTTTTTTGTCCGACATGTTTCAGATCTTTTGTTTCTGACATTTTTTTCAGACATTTTCAGATCTTTTTTTTCAGACAGTTTTTTCAGAGTTCTTTTTGTCCAACATTTTTCAGATCTTTTTTTTCAGACTTTTTTTTCAGAAATTTTCAAATCTTTTTTTTCGGACAGTTTTTTCAGACTTCTTTTGTCCGACAATTTTCAGATCTTTTTTTTCAGACTTTTTTTGTCCGATAATTTTCAGATCTTTTTTTTCAGACTTCTTTTGTCCGACATCTTTCAGACTTTTTTTGTCCGACATTTTTCAGACTTTTTTTTCAGACATTTTCAGATCTTTTTTTTCGGACAGTTTTTTCAGACTTTTTTTGTCCGACATTTTTCAGACTTTTTTTTCAGACATTTTCAGATCTTTTTTTTCGGACAGTTTTTTCAGACTTCTTTTGTCCGACATTTTTCAGATATTCTTTGCAGACTTTTTTTGTCCGACATTTTTCAGACTTTTTTTGTCCGACATCTTTCAGAACTTTTTTTTCAGACATTTTCAGATCTTTTTTTTCGGACAGTTTTTTGAGACTTCTTTTGTCCGACATTTTTCAGATATTTTTTTCAGATATTTTTTTTCAGACTTTTTTTTTCAGACATTTTCAGATCTTTTTTTTCGGACATTTTTTTCAGACTTCTTTTGTCCGACATTTTTCAGACTTCTTTTGTCCGACATTTTTCAGATCTTTTTTCCAGACTTTTTTTGTCCGACAATTTTCAGATCTTTTTTTTCAGACTTTTTTTTCAGACATTTTCAGATCTTTTTTTTCGGACATTTTTTTCAGACTTCTTTTGTCCGACATTTTTCAGACTTCTTTTGTCCGACATTTTTCAGATCTTTTTTCCAGACTTTTTTTGTCCGACAATTTTCAGATCTTTTTTTCCAGACTTTTTTTGTCCGACAATTTTCAGATCTTTTTTTTCAGACTTTTTTTTCAGACATTTTCAGATCTTTTTTTTTGTACAGTTGTTTCAGACTTCTTTTGTCCGACATTTTTCAGATATTTTTTTCAGATCTTTTTTTTCGGACAGTTTTTTCAGACTTTTTTTGTCCGACATTTTTCAGATATTTTTTCCAGACTTTTTTTATCCGACAATTTTGAGATCTTTTTTTCCAGACTTTTTTTGTACGACATTTTTCAGACTTCTTTTGTCCGACATTTTTCAGATATTTTTTCCAGACTTTTTTTGTCCGACAATTTACATATCTTCTTTTTCAGACTTTTTTTTCAGACATTTTCAGATCTTTTTTTTCGGACAATTTTTTCAGACTTCTTTTGTCCGACAATTTTCAGATCTTTTTTTTCAGACTTCTTTTGTCCGACATTTTTCAGACTTCTTTTGTCCGACATTTTTCAGATCTTTTTTCCAGACTTTTTTTGTCCGACAATTTTCAGATCTTTTTTTTCAGACTTTTTTTTCAGACATTTTCAGATCTTTTTTTTTTGTACAGTTGTTTCAGACTTCTTTTGTCCGACATTTTTCAGATATTTTTTTCAGATATTTTTTTTCGGACAGTTTTTTCAGACTTTTTTTGTCCGACATTTTTCAGATATTTTTTCCAGACTTTTTTTATCCGACAATTTTGAGATCTTTTTTTCCAGACTTTTTTTGTACGACATTTTTCAGACTTCTTTTGTCCGACATTTTTCAGATATTTTTTCCAGACTTTTTTTGTCCGACAATTTACATATCTTCTTTTTCAGACTTTTTTTTCAGACATTTTCAGATCTTTTTTTTCGGACAATTTTTTCAGACTTCTTTTGTCCGACAATTTTCAGATCTTTTTTTTCAGACTTCTTTTGTCCGACATTTTTCAGATCTTTTTTTTCAGACTTTTTTTGGGGGTTTTTTTCGGGCATTTTTTAGGACATTTTTTCAGACTTTTTTTGTCCGACATTTTTCAGATATTTTTTCCAGACTTTTTTTGTCCGACAATTTTCAGATCTTTTTTTTCAATATAATTAAAGTTGTTACACAGTGTGGAAAAGTGTTCAATCATTTCTCTTTGTTGAGCGGAACGTGCCCGATGTGTTCCATGGCGTTCCTGGAGGTGGCAGCAGAGCATAGTTAGCTGCATGTGGGATTCTTCTGTTGTTGAGGGAAGATACAAACTAAGGGACATTTGGAGTTTAGGGTAAAGAAACACACTAGCTACACTTGTAAACATTACATTTAATTAGTTTTGCATTACATTACATTAAGTTAGTTTGTTTTTGTGTGAATTTATTATTATTATTCGTTGTCTGCCGAATAAGCGCAATTTGCCGTGAGCTGGAATGAGATGGAAACATGAAACTTGGCATAGGAACTGGAATGATGTGCAGCTGCTTCTCAAGAACTATGACCCCAATCGGACGCGATTTTGAAAAGGCCACGCCCCTCACACCGTAAGTCTGATTGACTTGAAACTCGACACACATGTCTAGCTCCGTGTGATCTACAAAAAAGCTGCTCAGACCACTAACGTCCGCCTAACTAGATCTTCCGCCATATTGGATTTTTTGTAAAACACATTTTTGACATCTCCTCCTAAACCGTAGGTCCGATTGCTACCAAATTTTCTGTGGATCATTATTGGGCTAATGTCATCTAAAGTTTCATAAAGAGTGTTCATACCTCATTGCGTTATGAATCTGTTGACCAACAAACTTTTCAATTGGAGGGGCTTAGCAGGAAATTAGCCATAATTCATTGACCATTAGTCAAATCATCATAAATCTTGGTAGATATCTTCAGTACATGTTTGGGAAGAGGCATACCAAAGCGTTTTCTGCTTGACACATAGGGGGCGCCACAAATATCAGAAACTTGTATCGCACGATCCGGTGGACAGAATTTTATCAAATTTGGTGCACATACTCTGGGGGCAAGTATTAACCAAGATCTATAGTGTCATATTGATCGGTGCATGTGGGCGTGGCCTATTTAGCATTTTATGCTAAATTATGCCTTTGCTCAATTTGCTGTGAGCTGGAACGAGCTAGAGACATGAGACTTGGTACCATAACTGTACATGATGTCATAATGCTTCACATAAAATATGAAAACAATTGGCCACATGGTGACGCTATAAAATTTTTCAAGGCCAGCCCCCTCACACCATAAGTCCTATCAATTTGAAATTTGACAGACATGTGCTGCTGAATGTGATCTACAAAAAAGTCTCTTGGACCACGAAAGTCCACCAACTAAATTTTCCGCCATGTTGAATTTTTTGAAAAACACATTTTTGACATCTCCTCCTAAACCGTAGGTCTGATTGCTGGCATATTTTCTGCGAATCATTATTGGACCAGGCTCATCAAAGGTTGCATAAAGCTTGTTGAAATGTTATTGTGTTGTGAAGATATTGACCAATTAATTTTTAAGGGGCGGGCTCAGCACATCAATAGACCTAACTTCACAAGCCTTTGGCCCATCATCTCCAAACTTGCAGCATATGTTCACAAGAGTAGCTGAAACATCTGCTGAAAGTTTCATTCAAATCGGCCACATGGTGGCGCTGTAATTAACGCCCAAACATGCGATTTTGGAAAGGCCACGCCCCTCAAACCGTAAGTCCGATTGACTTGAAATGTTACACATATGTGCAACTCCGTGTGATCTACAATAACGCCTCTTGGACCTCCAAAGTGCACCTGGAAATATTTTCCGCCATATTGGATTTTTTGAAAAACACATTTTTGACATCTCCTCCTAAGCCGTTGGTCCGATTGCTGGAATATTTTCTGCGAATTATTATTAGACCGGGCTCATCAAAAGTTGCATTAAGCTTGTTGATATGTTATTGCGTTGTGAAGATATTGACCAATACATTTCTAAGAGGAGTGCCTCAGCACATCAGTAGACCTAACTTCACAAGCCTTTGGCCCATCATCTCCAAACTTGCAGCATACAAGAGTAGTTGAAACATCCGCTGAAAGTTTCATTCAAATCGACCACTAGGCGGGCGATTTGAGCGATAAAGGCTATAACCCGCGAAATGCCGCTTGCGGCTTTAATTAATTTTAAATTGATATAACTATGTGGATGTGGAAATATGTTTTATATATTTCATGTTTATTCTTTTACAATGTAATTGTAACCTGTGTTGAAATGTACCACTATACGATCACAATGTACAACTCTAGTTTTCATCACTAAGCCAAAGAGTGCATTTCTCCTCAAGAAACACTGAAAAGTGGATTCATATGAAAAATGTGAAATTTCTTCACAGAAAAACATTTCTTGCATTGGAAACATACAAAAAAGGATAAATATGAAAGGGAACACAGTTTTCCAAAATCTAATATAATAGTTTTGGACTCCAGGCATCAAACTGTCAGTCTGAGCTGAATTCCATGTAAAACGCTAGTTTTCATCACTAACTCGCTTAATATGTCTTTCTCATCCAAAACCACTCAGGAACGCATTTCTCCTCAAGAAACACTGAAACGTGCATTTATATGAAGAATATGTGATTTATTTACAGAAACACATCTGTTATACTGGAAACATACAGAAAAGAGACAGAATATGAAAAGAAACATTGTTTTCTCAAATTTTACATTAGAATTCGCTTCCAAGTATCAAATCTTCATTCTAAGCGCAAAACTCTTGTTTTCATCACTAAACTCGCTTAATATGTCTTTCTCATCCAAAACCACTCAGGAACGCATTTCTCCTCAAGAAACACTGAAACGTGCATTTATATGAAGAATATGTGATTTATTTACAGAAACACATCTGTTATACTGGAAACATACAAAAAAGAGACAGAATATGAAAAGAAACATTGTTTTCTCAAATCTGACATTAGAATTCGCTTCCAAGTATCAAATCTTCATTCTAAGCGCAAAACTCTTGTTTTCATCACTAAACTCGCTTAATATGTCTTTCTCATCCAAAACCACTCAGGAACGCATTTCTCCTCAAGAAACACTGAAAAGTGCATTTATATGAAAATGATGTGATTTCTTCAGAAAAGAAATCTCTTTTATTGGAAACATAAAAAACAGGATGAAAATGAAAGGGAATATATTTTTACAATTTTTTTACATAATAGTTGGCCTTTCTGCATCAAACCTTCACACTGACCTCAATTCCATGTAAAACTTTAGTTTTCATCACTAAACTTGCTTAAACTGTTTTAAAAAAAATCCATTTTATGATATGTTAAAAGATTTCATGAAAAAAAAGTCATAGGCATGTCGAAAAAAATCCATGAAATAAATTAAATTGTATATGTTGAAAAAAATAATTTAAAAAAATGTATCGTATAATATGTCGAAAAATTTCTTGGAAAAAAAGTCAAAGTATAGTTTTTCAAAGAATGTCATGAAAAAAAAGTTATAGTATAGCATTTTGAAATTTTTTGGAAAAAAATACAATATTGTATATATCATATGTTGAAAAAATTAATGAAAAAAGTCTAATTCTAATTCAAAATTTCCAAATTCAGCTCGTGACGTTGTGGTCAGCTGCACTGTCCCCGATGAAAAAAGCATACACTTGTTGTGTGCCGCCACTTTTTTTGAGTTATCGGTATGCCCCTCGTTTCATTTTCTTCATCAACAGCGTGACAGAAGCCACAGCGCTGGCCGCCATCTCCCGGGCTGGCCCGAAGAGGGGACCTGTCCCAATGGGAGAAACTCTCCTCGTCTGCAGCCTGCGAGGAAGTGGAACAGGCGTCTTCCGATTTGCCACGAGATCCCGCCTTGGCCCTCCCCTTCTCAAACTTTTCAGAACTACCCATACTTTGCAATGAGTCTGAATCATTGGCCAAAAAAAAATTCAATAGAAGTTTTTTCAGACTTCTATTGTCCGATCTTTTTCAGATCTTTTTTTCGGACAGTTTTTTCAGACTTCTTTTGTCCGACATTTTTCAGATATTCTTTCCAGACTTTTTTTGTCCGACATTTTCAGATCTTTTTTTTCAGTCTTTTTTTGTCCGACAATTTTCAGATCTTTTTTTTCAGACTTCGTTTGACCGACAATTGTCAGAATTTTTTTTCAGACTTTTTTTGTCCGACATTTTTCAGATCTTTTTTTTCAGACATTTTCAGATCTTTTTTTTCGGACAGTTTTTTCAGACTTCTTTTGTCCTACATTTTTCAGACGTTTTTTCGGGGGTTTTTTCCAGATTTTTTTTCAGATCTTTTTTTTCAGACTTTTTTTGTCCGACATTTTTCAGACTTTTTTTTCAGACTTTTTTTTCAGATATTTTCAGATCTTTTTTTTCGGACAGTTATTTCAGACTTCTTTTGTCCGACATTTTTCAGATATTTTTTTCAGATATTTTTTTTCGGACAGTTTTTCCAGACTTCTTTTGTCCGACATTTTTCAGATATTTTTTCCAGACTTTTTTTGTCCGACATTTTTCAGACTTTTTTTTCAGACATTTTCAGATCTTTTTTTTCGGACAGTTTTTCAAACTTCTTTTGTCCGACATTTTTCAGACTTTTTTTGTCCGACATTTTTCAGATATTTTTTTCAGTTCTTTTTTTTCAGACTTTTTTTGTTCGACAATTTTGAGATCTTTTTTTCCAGACTTTTTTTGTCCGACAATTTTTAGATATTTTTTTTCAGACTTTTTATGTCCGACAATTTTCAGACTTTTTTTTTAAACTTTTTTTGTCCAACTTTTTTCAGATCTTTTTTTTCAGACTTTTTTTTCAGACTTTTTTTATCAGACATTTTTCAGACATTTTTTTCAGACTTTTTTTGTCCGACATTTTTCAGATATTTTTTTCAGATCTTTTTTTTCGGACATTTTTTCAGACTTTTTTTGTCCGACATTTTTCAGACTTTTTTTTCAGATATTTTCAGATCTTTTTTTTCGGACAGTTTTTCCAGACTTCTTTTGTCCGACATTTTTCAGATCTTTTATTCAGATATTTTTTTCAGACTTTTTTTGTCCGACATTTTTCAGACTTTTTTTGCAGACATTTTCAGATCTTTTTTTTCAGACAGTTTTTTCAGAGTTCTTTTTTCCGACAATTTTCAGATCTTTTTTTTCAGACTTTTTTTTTTGTCCAACATTTTTCAGATCTTTTATTCAGATATTTTTTCCAGACTTTTTTTGTCCGACAATTTTCAGATCTTTTTTTTCAGACTTTTTTTTCAGACATTTTCAGATCTTTTTTTTTGAACAGTTATTTCAGACTTCTTTTGTCCGACAATTTTCAGATCTTTTTTTTCAGATTTCTTTTGTCCGACATTTTTCAGACTTTTTTTGTCCGACAATTTTCAGATCTTTTTTTTCAGACTTCTTTTGTCCGACATTTTTCAGACTTTTTTTGTCCGACATTTTTCAGACTTTTTTTGCAGACATTTTCAGATCTTTTTTTTCAGACAGTTTTTTCAGAGTTCTTTTTTCCGACAATTTTCAGATCTTTTTTTTCAGACTTTTTTTTTTGTCCAACATTTTTCAGATCTTTTTTTTCAGACTTTTTTTTCAGAAATTTTCAAATCTTTTTTTTCGGACAGTTTTTTCAGACTTCTTTTGTCCGACATTTTTCAGACTTCTTTTGTCCGACATTTTTAAGTCTTTTTTTTCAGACATCTTTTGTCCGACATTTTTCAGATATTTTTTCCAGACTTTTTTTGTCCGACAATTTTCAGATCTTTTTTTTCAGACTTTTTTTGTCCAACATTTTTCAGATCTTTTTTTCAGATCTTTTTTTTCAGACTTTTTTTATCCGACATTTTTCAGATATTTTTTTCAGACTTTTTTTGTCCGACATTTTTCAGACTTTTTTTTCAGACATTTTCAGATCTTTTTTTTCGGACAGTTTTTTCAGACTTCTTTTGTCCGACATTTTTCAGATATTCTTTCCAGACTTTTTTTGTCCGACATTTTCAGATCTTTTTTTTCAGACTTTTTTTATCCGACAATTTTCAGATCTTTTTTTTCAGACTTCTTTTGTCCGACATTTTTCAGATCTTTTTTTCAGATATTTTTTTTCAGACATTTTCAGATCTTTTTTTTTGGACAGTTTTTTCAGAGTTCTTTTTTCCGATATTTTTCAGATCTTTTTTTTCAGACTTTTTTTTGGGGGTTTTTTCGGGCTTTTTTTAGGAAATTTTTTCAGACTTTTTTTGTCCGACCTTTTCAGATCTTTTTTTCCAGACTTTTTTTTGTCCGACATTTTCCAGACTTTTTTTGTCCGAAATTTTCAGATCTTTTTTTTCGGACTTTTTTTGTTCGACAATTTTGAGATCTTTTTTTCCAGACTTTTTTTGTCCGACATTTTTCAGACTTCTTTTGTCCGACATTTTTCAGATATTTTTTCCAGACTTTTTTTGTCCGACAATTTTCAGATATTTTTTTTCAGACTTTTTTTTCAGACATTTTCAGATCTTTTTTTTTGTACAGTTATTTCAGACTTTTTTTGTCCGACATTTTTCAGATATTTTTTTCAGATCTTTTTTTTCAGACTTTTTTTGTCCGACAATTTTCAGATCTTTTTTTTCAGACTTTTTTTGTCCGACATGTTTCAGATCTTTTGTTTCTGACATTTTTTTCAGACATTTTCAGATCTTTTTTTTCAGACAGTTTTTTCAGAGTTCTTTTTGTCCAACATTTTTCAGATCTTTTTTTTCAGACTTTTTTTTCAGAAATTTTCAAATCTTTTTTTTCGGACAGTTTTTTCAGACTTCTTTTGTCCGACAATTTTCAGATCTTTTTTTTCAGACTTTTTTTGTCCGATAATTTTCAGATCTTTTTTTTCAGACTTCTTTTGTCCGACATCTTTCAGACTTTTTTTGTCCGACATTTTTCAGACTTTTTTTTCAGACATTTTCAGATCTTTTTTTTCGGACAGTTTTTTCAGACTTTTTTTGTCCGACATTTTTCAGACTTTTTTTTCAGACATTTTCAGATCTTTTTTTTCGGACAGTTTTTTCAGACTTCTTTTGTCCGACATTTTTCAGATATTCTTTGCAGACTTTTTTTGTCCGACATTTTCAGATCTTTTTTTTCAGACTTTTTTTATCCGACAATTTTCAGATCTTTTTTTTCAGACTTCTTTTGTCCGACATTTTTCAGACTTTTTTTGTCCGACATTTTTCAGACTTCTTTTGTCCGACATTTTTCAGATATTTTTTCCAGACTTTTTTTGTCCGACAATTTTCAGATCTTTTTTTTCAGACTTTTTTTTCAGACATTTTCAGATCTTTTTTTTTGTACAGTTATTTCAGACTTTTTTTGTCCGACATTTTTCAGATATTTTTTTCAGATCTTTTTTTTCAGACTTTTTTTGTCCGACAATTTTCAGATCTTTTTTTTCAGACTTTTTTTGTCCGACATGTTTCAGATCTTTTGTTTCTGACATTTTTTTCAGACATTTTCAGATCTTTTTTTTCAGACAGTTTTTTCAGAGTTCTTTTTGTCCAACATTTTTCAGATCTTTTTTTTCAGACTTTTTTTTCAGAAATTTTCAAATCTTTTTTTTCGGACAGTTTTTTCAGACTTCTTTTGTCCGACAATTTTCAGATCTTTTTTTTCAGACTTTTTTTGTCCGATAATTTTCAGATCTTTTTTTTCAGACTTCTTTTGTCCGACATCTTTCAGACTTTTTTTGTCCGACATTTTTCAGACTTTTTTTTCAGACATTTTCAGATCTTTTTTTTCGGACAGTTTTTTCAGACTTTTTTTGTCCGACATTTTTCAGACTTTTTTTTCAGACATTTTCAGATCTTTTTTTTCGGACAGTTTTTTCAGACTTCTTTTGTCCGACATTTTTCAGATATTCTTTGCAGACTTTTTTTGTCCGACATTTTCAGATCTTTTTTTTCAGACTTTTTTTATCCGACAATTTTCAGATCTTTTTTTTCAGACTTCTTTTGTCCGACATTTTTCAGACTTTTTTTGTCCGACATTTTTCAGAACTTTTTTTTCAGACTTCTTTTGTCCGACATTTTTCAGATCTTTTTTTTCAGACTTTTTTTTCAGACATTTTCAGATCTTTTTTTTCGGACAGTTTTTTGAGACTTCTTTTGTCCGAAATTTTTCAGATATTTTTTTCAGATATTTTTTTTCAGACTTTTTTTTTCAGACATTTTCAGATCTTTTTTTTCGGACATTTTTTTCAGACTTCTTTTGTCCGACATTTTTCAGATCTTTTTTCCAGACTTTTTTTGTCCAACAATTTTCAGATCTTTTTTTCCAGACTTTTTTTGTCCGACAATTTTCAGATCTTTTTTTTCAGACTTTTTTTGTCCGACAATTTACATATCTTCTTTTTCAGACTTTTTTTTCAGACATTTTCAGATCTTTTTTTTCGGACAATTTTTTCAGACTTCTTTTGTCCGACAATTTTCAGATCTTTTTTTTCAGACTTCTTTTGTCCGACATTTTTCAGATCTTTTTTTTCAGACTTTTTTTTGGGGGTTTTTTCGGGCATTTTTTAGGACATTTTTTCAGACTTTTTTTGTCCGACATTTTTCAGATATTTTTTCCAGACTTTTTTTGTCCGACAATTTTCAGATCTTTTTTTTCAATATAATTAAAGTTGTTACACAGTGTGGAAAAGTGTTCAATCATTTCTCTTTGTTGAGCGGAACGTGCCCGATGTGTTCCATGGCGTTCCTGGAGGTGGCAGCAGAGCATAGTTAGCTGCATGTGGGATTCTTCTGTTGTTGAGGGAAGATACAAACTAAGGGACATTTGGAGTTTAGGGTAAAGAAACACACTAGCTACACTTGTAAACATTACATTTAATTAGTTTTGCATTACATTACATTAAGTTAGTTTGTTTTTGTGTGAATTTATTATTATTATTCGTTGTCTGCCGAATAAGCGCAATTTGCCGTGAGCTGGAATGAGATGGAAACATGAAACTTGGCATAGGAACTGGAATGATGTGCAGCTGCTTCTCAAGAACTATGACCCCAATCGGACGCGATTTTGAAAAGGCCACGCCCCTCACACCGTAAGTCTGATTGACTTGAAACTCGACACACATGTCTAGCTCCGTGTGATCTACAAAAAAGCTGCTCAGACCACTAACGTCCGCCTAACTAGATCTTCCGCCATATTGGATTTTTTGTAAAACACATTTTTGACATCTCCTCCTAAACCGTAGGTCCGATTGCTACCAAATTTTCTGTGGATCATTATTGGGCTAATGTCATCTAAAGTTTCATAAAGAGTGTTCATACCTCATTGCGTTATGAATCTGTTGACCAACAAACTTTTCAATTGGAGGGGCTTAGCAGGAAATTAGCCATAATTCATTGACCATTAGTCAAATCATCATAAATCTTGGTAGATATCTTCAGTACATGTTTGGGAAGAGGCATACCAAAGCGTTTTCTGCTTGACACATAGGGGGCGCCACAAATATCAGAAACTTGTATCGCACGATCCGGTGGACAGAATTTTATCAAATTTGGTGCACATACTCTGGGGGCAAGTATTAACCAAGATCTATAGTGTCATATTGATCGGTG
Source organism: Sebastes miniatus (assembly GCA_916701275.1). Classification (NCBI taxonomy): domain Eukaryota; kingdom Metazoa; phylum Chordata; class Actinopteri; order Perciformes; family Sebastidae; genus Sebastes; species Sebastes miniatus. Next base: position 93,012 of record CAKALS010000315.1, on the reverse strand, counting down.
CATGTGGGCGTGGCCTATTTAGCATTTTATGCTAAATTATGCCTTTGCTCAATTTGCTGTGAGCTGGAACGAGCTAGAGACATGAGACTTGGTACCATAACTGTACATGATGTCATAATGCTTCACATAAAATATGAAAACAATTGGCCACATGGTGGCGCTATAAAATTTTTCAAGGCCAGCCCCCTCACACCATAAGTCCTATCAATTTGAAATTTGACAGACATGTGCTGCTGAATGTGATCTACAAAAAAGTCTCTTGGACCACGAAAGTCCACCAACTAAATTTTCCGCCATGTTGAATTTTTTGAAAAACACATTTTTGACATCTCCTCCTAAACCGTAGGTCTGATTGCTGGCATATTTTCTGCGAATCATTATTGGACCAGGCTCATCAAAGGTTGCATAAAGCTTGTTGAAATGTTATTGTGTTGTGAAGATATTGACCAATTAATTTTTAAGGGGCGGGCTCAGCACATCAATAGACCTAACTTCAAAAGCCTTTGGCCCATCATCTCCAAACTTGCAGCATATGTTCACAAGAGTAGCTGAAACATCTGCTGAAAGTTTCATTCAAATCGGCCACATGGTGGCGCTGTAATTAACGCCCAAACATGCAATTTTGGAAAGGCCACGCCCCTCAAACCGTAAGTCCGATTGACTTGAAATGTTACACATATGTGCAACTCCGTGTGATCTACAATAACGCCTCTTGGACCTCCAAAGTGCACCTGGAAATATTTTCCGCCATATTGGATTTTTTGAAAAACACATTTTTGACATCTCCTCCTAAGCCGTTGGTCCGATTGCTGGAATATTTTCTGCGAATTATTATTAGACCGGGCTCATCAAAAGTTGCATTAAGCTTGTTGATATGTTATTGCGTTGTGAAGATATTGACCAATACATTTCTAAGAGGCGTGCCTCAGCACATCAATAGACCTAACTTCACAAGCCTTTGGCCCATCATCTCCAAACTTGCAGCATACAAGAGTAGTTGAAACATCCGCTGAAAGTTTCATTCAAATCGACCACTAGGCGGGCGATTTGAGCGATAAAGGCTATAACCCGCGAAATGCCGCTTGCGGCTTTAATTCATTTTAAATTGATATAACTATGTGGATGTGGAAATATGTTTTATATATTTCATGTTTATTCTTTTACAATGTAATTGTAACCTGTGTTGAAATGTACCACTATACGATCACAATGTACAACTCTAGTTTTCATCACTAAGCCAAAGAGTGCATTTCTCCTCAAGAAACACTGAAAAGTGGATTCATATGAAAAATATGAAATTTCTTCACAGAAAAACATTTCTTGCATTGGAAACACACAAAAAAGGATAAATATGAAAGGGAACACAGTTTTCCAAAATCTAATATGATAGTTTTGGACTCCAGGCATCAAACTGTCAGTCTGAGCTGAATTCCATGTAAAACGCTAGTTTTCATCACTAACTCGCTTAATATGTCTTTCTCATCCAAAACCACTCAGGAACGCATTTCTCCTCAAGAAACACTGAAACGTGCATTTATATGAAGAATATGTGATTTATTTACAGAAACACATCTGTTATACTGGAAACATACAAAAAAGAGACAGAATATGAAAAGAAACATTGTTTTCTCAAATCTGACATTAGAATTCGCTTCCAAGTATCAAATCTTCATTCTAAGCGCAAAACTCTTGTTTTCATCACTAAACTCGCTTAATATGTCTTTCTCATCCAAAACCACTCAGGAACGCATTTCTCCTCAAGAAACACTGAAAAGTGCATTTATATGAAAATGATGTGATTTCTTCAGAAAAGAAATCTCTTTTATTGGAAACATAAAAAACAGGATGAAAATGAAAGGGAATATATTTTTACAATTTTTTTACATAATAGTTGGCCTTTCTGCATCAAACCTTCACACTGACCTCAATTCCATGTAAAACTTTAGTTTTCATCACTAAACTTGCTTAAACTGTTTTAAAAAAAATCCATTTTATGATATGTTAAAAGATTTCATGAAAAAAAAGTCATAGGCATGTCGAAAAAAATCCATGAAATAAATTAAATTGTATATGTTGAAAAAAATAATTTAAAAAAATGTATCGTATAATATGTCGAAAAATTTCTTGGAAAAAAAGTCAAAGTATAGTTTTTCAAAGAATGTCATGAAAAAAAAGTTATAGTATAGCATTTTGAAATTTTTTGGAAAAAAATACAATATTGTATATATCATATGTTGAAAAAATTAATGAAAAAAGTCTAATTCTAATTCAAAATTTCCAAATTCAGCCCGTGATGTTGTGGTCAGCTGCACTGTCCCCGATGAAAAAAGCATACACTTGTTGTGTGCCGCCACTTTTTTTGAGTTATCGGTATGCCCCTCGTTTCATTTTCTTCATCAACAGCGTGACAGAAGCCACAGCGCTGGCCGCCATCTCCCGGGCTGGCCCGAAGAGGGGACCTGTCCCAATGGGAGAAACTCTCCTCGTCTGCAGCCTGCGAGGAAGTGGAACAGGCGTCTTCCGATTTGCCACGAGATCCCGCCTTGGCCCTCCCCTTCTCAAACCTTCCACTACCCATACTTTGCAATGAGTCTGAATCATTGGCCAAAAAAAAATTCAATAGAAGTTTTTTCAGACTTCTATTGTCCGATCTTTTTCAGATCTTTTTTTCGGACAGTTTTTTCAGACTTCTTTTGTCCGACATTTTTCAGATATTCTTTCCAGACTTTTTTTGTCCGACATTTTCAGATCTTTTTTTTCAGACTTTTTTTGTCCGACATTTTTCAGATCTTTTTTTCAGATCTTTTTTTGTCCAACATTTTTCAGATCTTTTTTTTCAGACTTCGTTTGACCGACAATTGTCAGAATTTTTTTTCAGACTTTTTTTGTCCGACTTTTTTCAGATCTTTTTTTTCAGACATTTTCAGATCTTTTTTTTCGGACAGTTTTTTCAGACTTCTTTTGTCTTACATTTTTCAGACGTTTTTTCGGGGGTTTTTTCCAGATTTTTTTTCAGATCTTTTTTTTCAGACTTTTTTTGTCCGACATTTTTCAGACTTTTTTTTCAGACTTTTTTTTCAGATATTTTCAGATCTTTTTTTTCGGACAGTTTTTTCAGACTTCTTTTGTCCGACAATTTTCAGATCTTTTTTTTCAGACTTTTTTTGTCCGATAATTTTCAGATCTTTTTTTTCAGACTTCTTTTGTCCGACATCTTTCAGACTTTTTTTGTCCGACATTTTTCAGACTTTTTTTTCAGACATTTTCAGATCTTTTTTTTCGGACAGTTTTTTCAGACTTTTTTTGTCCGACATTTTTCAGATATTTTTTTCAGATCTTTTTTTTCAGACTTTTTTTGTCCGACAATTTTCAGATCTTTTTTTTCAGACTTTTTTTGTCCGACATGTTTCAGATCTTTTGTTTCTGACATTTTTTTCAGACATTTTCAGATCTTTTTTTTCAGACAGTTTTTTCAGAGTTCTTTTTGTCCAACATTTTTCAGATCTTTTTTTTCAGACTTTTTTTTCAAAAATTTTCAAATCTTTTTTTTCGGACAGTTTTTTCAGACTTCTTTTGTCCGACAATTTTCAGATCTTTTTTTTCAGACTTCTTTTGTCCGACATCTTTCAGACTTTTTTTGTCCGACATTTTTCAGACTTTTTTTTCAGACATTTTCAGATCTTTTTTTTCGGACAGTTTTTTCAGACTTTTTTTGTCCGACATTTTTCAGACTTTTTTTTCAGACATTTTCAGATCTTTTTTTTCGGACAGTTTTTTCAGACTTCTTTTGTCCGACATTTTTCAGATATTCTTTCCAGACTTTTTTTGTCCGACATTTTCAGATCTTTTTTTTCAGACTTTTTTTATCCGACAATTTTCAGATCTTTTTTTTCAGACTTCTTTTGTCCGACATTTTTCAGACTTTTTTTGTCCGACATTTTTCAGAACTTTTTTTTCAGACTTCTTTTGTCCGACATTTTTCAGATCTTTTTTTTCAGACATTTTCAGATCTTTTTTTTCGGACAGTTTTTTGAGACTTCTTTTGTCCGACATTTTTCAGATATTTTTTTCAGATATTTTTTTTCAGACTTTTTTTTCAGACATTTTCAGATCTTTTTTTTCGGACATTTTTTTCAGACTTCTTTTGTCCGACATTTTTCAGACTTCTTTTGTCCGACATTTTTCAGATCTTTTTTCCAGACTTTTTTTGTCCGACAATTTTCAGATCTTTTTTTTCAGACTTTTTTTTCAGACATTTTCAGATCTTTTTTTTCGGACATTTTTTTCAGACTTCTTTTGTCCGACATTTTTCAGACTTCTTTTGTCCGACATTTTTCAGATATTTTTTCCAGACTTTTTTTGTCCGACAATTTTCAGATCTTTTTTTTCAGACTTTTTTTGTCCGACATTTTTCAGATCTTTTTTTTCAGACTTTTTTTTCAGACATTTTCAGATCTTTTTTTTTGTACAGTTTTTTCAGACTTCTTTTGTCCGACATTTTTCAGATATTTTTTTCAGATCTTTTTTTTCGGACAGTTTTTTCAGACTTTTTTTGTCCGACAATTTACATATCTTCTTTTTCAGACTTTTTTTTCAGACATTTTCAGATCTTTTTTTTTGAACAGTTATTTCAGACTTCTTTTGTCCGACAATTTTCAGATCTTTTTTTTCAGACTTCTTTTGTCCGACATTTTTCAGACTTTTTTTGTCCGACAATTTTCAGATCTTTTTTTTCAGACTTCTTTTGTCCGACATTTTTCAGACTTCTTTTGTCCGACATTTTTCAGATATTTTTTTCAGACTTTTTTTGTCCGACATTTTTCAGACTTTTTTTGCAGACATTTTCAGATCTTTTTTTTCAGACAGTTTTTTCAGAGTTCTTTTTTCCGACAATTTTCAGATCTTTTTTTTCAGACTTTTTTTTTTGTCCAACATTTTTCAGATCTTTTTTTTCAGACTTTTTTTTCAGAAATTTTCAAATCTTTTTTTTCGGACAGTTTTTTCAGACTTCTTTTGTCCGACATTTTTCAGACTTCTTTTGTCCGACATTTTTAAGTCTTTTTTTTCAGACTTCTTTTGTCCGACACTTTTCAGATATTTTTTCCAGACTTTTTTTGTCCGACAATTTTCAGATCTTTTTTTTCGGACAGTTTTTTGAGACTTCTTTTGTCCGACATTTTTCAGATATTTTTTTCAGATATTTTTTTTCAGACTTTTTTTTTCAGACATTTTCAGATCTTTTTTTTCGGACATTTTTTTCAGACTTCTTTTGTCCGACATTTTTCAGACTTCTTTTGTCCGACATTTTTCAGATCTTTTTTCCAGACTTTTTTTTCAGACTTTTTTCAGATCTTTTTTGTCAGACTTTTTTTTCAGACATTTTTTTCGGACATTTTTTTCAGACTTTTTTGTCCAACATTTTTCAGACTTCTTTTGTCCGACATTTTTCAGATCTTTTTTCCAGACTTTTTTTGTTCGACAATTTTCAGATCTTTTTTTCCAGACTTTTTTTGTCCGACAATTTTCAGATCTTTTTTTTCAGACTTTTTTTTCAGACATTTTCAGATCTTTTTTTTTGTACAGTTGTTTCAGACTTCTTTTGTCCGACATTTTTCAGATATTTTTTTCAGATCTTTTTTTTCGGACAGTTTTTTCAGACTTTTTTTGTCCGACAATTTACATATCTTCTTTTTCAGACTTTTTTTTCAGACATTTTCAGATCTTTTTTTTTGAACAGTTATTTCAGACTTTTTTTGTCCGACAATTTTCAGATCTTTTTTTTCAGACTTCTTTTGTCCGACATTTTTCAGACTTTTTTTGTCCGACAATTTTCAGATCTTTTTTTTCAGACTTCTTTTGTCCGACATTTTTCAGACTTCTTTTGTCCGACATTTTTCAGATATTTTTTCCAGACTTCTTTTGTCCGACATTTTTCAGATCTTTTATTCAGATATTTTTTTCAGACTTTTTTTGTCCGACATTTTTCAGATCTTTTCAGATCTTTTTTTTCAGACAGTTTTTTCAGAGTTCTTTTTTCCGACAATTTTCAGATCTTTTTTTTCAGACTTTTTTTTCAGAAATTTTCAAATCTTTTTTTTCGGACAGTTTTTTCAGACTTCTTTTGTCCGACATTTTTCAGACTTCTTTTGTCCGACATTTTTAAGTCTTTTTTTTCAGACTTCTTTTGTCCGACATTTTTCAGATATTCTTTCCAGACTTTTTTTGTCCGACTTTTTCAGATCTTTTTTTTCAGACTTTTTTTGTCCGACAATTTTCAGATCTTTTTTTTCAGACTTTTTTTTCAGACATTTTCAGATCTTTTTTTTCGGACAGTTGTTTCAGACTTCTTTTGTCCGACATTTTTCAGATATTTTTTTCAGATCTTTTTTTTCGGACAGTTTTTTCAGACTTTTTTTGTCCGACAATTTTCAGATCTTTTTTTTCAGACTTTTTTTGTACGACATTTTTCAGACTTCTTTTGTCCGACATTTTTCAGATATTTTTTCCAGACTTTTTTTGTCCGACAATTTACATATCTTCTTTTTCAGACTTTTTTTTCAGACATTTTCAGATCTTTTTTTTCGGACAATTTTTTCAGACTTCTTTTGTCCGACAATTTTCAGATCTTTTTTTTCAGACTTCTTTTGTCCGACATTTTTCAGATATTTTTTTTCAGACTTTTTTTGGGGGTTTTTTTCGGGCATTTTTTAGGACATTTTTTCAGACTTTTTTTGTCCGACATTTTTCAGATATTTTTTCCAGACTTTTTTTGTCCGACAATTTTCAGATCTTTTTTTTCAATATAATTAAAGTTGTTACACAGTGTGGAAAAGTGTTCAATCATTTCTCTTTGTTGAGCGGAACGTGCCCGATGTGTTCCATGGCGTTCCTGGAGGTGGCAGCAGAGCATAGTTAGCTGCATGTGGGATTCTTCTGTTGTTGAGGGAAGATACAAACTAAGGGACATTTGGAGTTTAGGGTAAAGAAACACACTAGCTACACTTGTAAACATTACATTTAATTAGTTTTGCATTACATTACATTAAGTTAGTTTGTTTTTGTGTGAATTTATTATTATTATTCGTTGTCTGCCGAATAAGCGCAATTTGCCGTGAGCTGGAATGAGATGGAAACATGAAACTTGGCATAGGAACTGGAATGATGTGCAGCTGCTTCTCAAGAACTATGACCCCAATCGGACGCGATTTTGAAAAGGCCACGCCCCTCACACCGTAAGTCTGATTGACTTGAAACTCGACACACATGTCTAGCTCCGTGTGATCTACAAAAAAGCTGCTCAGACCACTAACGTCCGCCTAACTAGATCTTCCGCCATATTGGATTTTTTGTAAAACACATTTTTGACATCTCCTCCTAAACCGTAGGTCCGATTGCTACCAAATTTTCTGTGGATCATTATTGGGCTAATGTCATCTAAAGTTTCATAAAGAGTGTTCATACCTCATTGCGTTATGAATCTGTTGACCAACAAACTTTTCAATTGGAGGGGCTTAGCAGGAAATTAGCCATAATTCATTGACCATTAGTCAAATCATCATAAATCTTGGTAGATATCTTCAGTACATGTTTGGGAAGAGGCATACCAAAGCGTTTTCTGCTTGACACATAGGGGGCGCCACAAATATCAGAAACTTGTATCGCACGATCCGGTGGACAGAATTTTATCAAATTTGGTGCACATACTCTGGGGGCAAGTATTAACCAAGATCTATAGTGTCATATTGATCGGTGCATGTGGGCGTGGCCTATTTAGCATTTTATGCTAAATTATGCCTTTGCTCAATTTGCTGTGAGCTGGAACGAGCTAGAGACATGAGACTTGGTACCATAACTGTACATGATGTCATAATGCTTCACATAAAATATGAAAACAATTGGCCACATGGTGACGCTATAAAATTTTTCAAGGCCAGCCCCGTCACACCATAAGTCCTATCAATTTGAAATTTGACAGACATGTGCTGCTGAATGTGATCTACAAAAAAGTCTCTTGGACCACGAAAGTCCACCAACTAAATTTTCCGCCATGTTGAATTTTTTGAAAAACACATTTTTGACATCTCCTCCTAAACCGTAGGTCTGATTGCTGGCATATTTTCTGCGAATCATTATTGGACCAGGCTCATCAAAGGTTGCATAAAGCTTGTTGAAATGTTATTGTGTTGTGAAGATATTGACCAATTAATTTTTAAGGGGCGGGCTCAGCACATCAATAGACCTAACTTCACAAGCCTTTGGCCCATCATCTCCAAACTTGCAGCATATGTTCACAAGAGTAGCTGAAACATCTGCTGAAAGTTTCATTCAAATCGGCCACATGGTGGCGCTGTAATTAACGCCCAAACATGCGATTTTGGAAAGGCCACGCCCCTCAAACCGTAAGTCCGATTGACTTGAAATGTTACACATATGTGCAACTCCGTGTGATCTACAATAACGCCTCTTGGACCTCCAAAGTGCACCTGGAAATATTTTCCGCCATATTGGATTTTTTGAAAAACACATTTTTGACATCTCCTCCTAAACCGTTGGTCCGATTGCTGGAATATTTTCTGCGAATTATTATTAGACCGGGCTCATCAAAAGTTGCATTAAGCTTGTTGATATGTTATTGCGTTGTGAAGATATTGACCAATACATTTCTAAGAGGAGTGCCTCAGCACATCAGTAGACCTAACTTCACAAGCCTTTGGCCCATCATCTCCAAACTTGCAGCATACAAGAGTAGTTGAAACATCCGCTGAAAGTTTCATTCAAATCGACCACTAGGCGGGCGATTTGAGCGATAAAGGCTATAACCCGCGAAATGCCGCTTGCGGCTTTAATTCATTTTAAATTGATATAACTATGTGGATGTGGAAATATGTTTTATATATTTCATGTTTATTCTTTTACAATGTAATTGTAACCTGTGTTGAAATGTACCACTATACGATCACAATGTACAACTCTAGTTTTCATCACTAAGCCAAAGAGTGCATTTCTCCTCAAGAAACACTGAAAAGTGGATTCATATGAAAAATATGAAATTTCTTCACAGAAAAACATTTCTTGCATTGGAAACACACAAAAAAGGATAAATATGAAAGGGAACACAGTTTTCCAAAATCTAATATGATAGTTTTGGACTCCAGGCATCAAACTGTCAGTCTGAGCTGAATTCCATGTAAAACGCTAGTTTTCATCACTAACTCGCTTAATATGTCTTTCTCATCCAAAACCACTCAGGAACGCATTTCTCCTCAAGAAACACTGAAACGTGCATTTATATGAAGAATATGTGATTTATTTACAGAAACACATCTGTTATACTGGAAACATACAAAAAAGAGACAGAATATGAAAAGAAACATTGTTTTCTCAAATCTGACATTAGAATTCGCTTCCAAGTATCAAATCTTCATTCTAAGCGCAAAACTCTTGTTTTCATCACTAAACTCGCTTAATATGTCTTTCTCATCCAAAACCACTCAGGAACGCATTTCTCCTCAAGAAACACTGAAACGTGCATTTATATGAAGAATATGTGATTTATTTACAGAAACACATCTGTTATACTGGAAACATACAAAAAAGAGACAGAATATGAAAAGAAACATTGTTTTCTCAAATCTGACATTAGAATTCGCTTCCAAGTATCAAATCTTCATTCTAAGCGCAAAACTCTTGTTTTCATCACTAAACTCGCTTAATATGTCTTTCTCATCCAAAACCACTCAGGAACGCATTTCTCCTCAAGAAACACTGAAAAGTGCATTTATATGAAAATGATGTGATTTCTTCAGAAAAGAAATCTCTTTTATTGGAAACATAAAAAACAGGATGAAAATGAAAGGGAATATATTTTTACAATTTTTTTACATAATAGTTGGCCTTTCTGCATCAAACCTTCACACTGACCTCAATTCCATGTAAAACTTTAGTTTTCATCACTAAACTTGCTTAAACTGTTTTAAAAAAAATCCATTTTATGATATGTTAAAAGATTTCATGAAAAAAAAGTCATAGGCATGTCGAAAAAAATCCATGAAATAAATTAAATTGTATATGTTGAAAAAAATAATTTAAAAAAATGTATCGTATAATATGTCGAAAAATTTCTTGGAAAAAAAGTCAAAGTATAGTTTTTCAAAGAATGTCATGAAAAAAAAGTTATAGTATAGCATTTTGAAATTTTTTGGAAAAAAATACAATATTGTATATATCATATGTTGAAAAAATTAATGAAAAAAGTCTAATTCTAATTCAAAATTTCCAAATTCAGCTCGTGACGTTGTGGTCAGCTGCACTGTCCCCGATGAAAAAAGCATACACTTGTTGTGTGCCGCCACTTTTTTTGAGTTATCGGTATGCCCCTCGTTTCATTTTCTTCATCAACAGCGTGACAGAAGCCACAGCGCTGGCCGCCATCTCCCGGGCTGGCCCGAAGAGGGGACCTGTCCCAATGGGAGAAACTCTCCTCGTCTGCAGCCTGCGAGGAAGTGGAACAGGCGTCTTCCGATTTGCCACGAGATCCCGCCTTGGCCCTCCCCTTCTCAAACCTTCCACTACCCATACTTTGCAATGAGTCTGAATCATTGGCCAAAAAAAAATTCAATAGAAGTTTTTTCAGACTTCTATTGTCCGATCTTTTTCAGATCTTTTTTTCGGACAGTTTTTTCAGACTTCTTTTGTCCGACATTTTTCAGATATTCTTTCCAGACTTTTTTTGTCCGACATTTTCAGATCTTTTTTTTCAGACTTTTTTTGTCCGACATTTTCAGATCTTTTTTTTCAGTCTTTTTTTGTCCGACAATTTTCAGATCTTTTTTTTCAGACTTCGTTTGACCGACAATTGTCAGAATTTTTTTTCAGACTTTTTTTGTCCGACATTTTTCAGATCTTTTTTTTCAGACATTTTCAGATCTTTTTTTTCGGACAGTTTTTTCAGACTTCTTTTGTCTTACATTTTTCAGACGTTTTTTCGGGGGTTTTTTCCAGATTTTTTTTCAGATCTTTTTTTTCAGACTTTTTTTGTCCGACATTTTTCAGACTTTTTTTTCAGACTTTTTTTTCAGATATTTTCAGATCTTTTTTTTCGGACAGTTTTTTCAGACTTCTTTTGTCCGACAATTTTCAGATCTTTTTTTTCAGACTTTTTTTGTCCGATAATTTTCAGATCTTTTTTTTCAGACTTCTTTTGTCCGACATCTTTCAGACTTTTTTTGTCCGACATTTTTCAGACTTTTTTTTCAGACATTTTCAGATCTTTTTTTTCGGACAGTTTTTTCAGACTTTTTTTGTCCGACATTTTTCAGATATTTTTTTCAGATCTTTTTTTTCAGACTTTTTTTGTCCGACAATTTTCAGATCTTTTTTTTCAGACTTTTTTTGTCCGACATGTTTCAGATCTTTTGTTTCTGACATTTTTTTCAGACATTTTCAGATCTTTTTTTTCAGACAGTTTTTTCAGAGTTCTTTTTGTCCAACATTTTTCAGATCTTTTTTTTCAGACTTTTTTTTCAAAAATTTTCAAATCTTTTTTTTCGGACAGTTTTTTCAGACTTCTTTTGTCCGACAATTTTCAGATCTTATTTTTTCAGACTTCTTTTGTCCGACATCTTTCAGACTTTTTTTGTCCGACATTTTTCAGACTTTTTTTTCAGACATTTTCAGATCTTTTTTTTCGGACAGTTTTTTCAGACTTTTTTTGTCCGACATTTTTCAGACTTTTTTTTCAGACATTTTCAGATCTTTTTTTTCGGACAGTTTTTTCAGACTTCTTTTGTCCGACATTTTTCAGATATTCTTTGCAGACTTTTTTTGTCCGACATTTTCAGATCTTTTTTTTCAGACTTTTTTTATCCGACAATTTTCAGATCTTTTTTTTCAGACTTCTTTTGTCCGACATTTTTCAGACTTTTTTTGTCCGACATTTTTCAGAACTTTTTTTTCAGACTTCTTTTGTCCGACATTTTTCAGATCTTTTTTTTCAGACATTTTCAGATCTTTTTTTTCGGACAGTTTTTTGAGACTTCTTTTGTCCGACATTTTTCAGATATTTTTTTCAGATATTTTTTTTCAGACTTTTTTTTTCAGACATTTTCAGATCTTTTTTTTCGGACATTTTTTTCAGACTTCTTTTGTCCGACATTTTTCAGACTTCTTTTGTCCGACATTTTTCAGATCTTTTTTCAGACTTTTTTTTCAGACTTTTTTCAGATCTTTTTTTTCAGACTTTATTTGTCCGACCTTTTTCAGATCTTTTTTTTCGGACATTTTTTTCAGACTTCTTTTGTCCGACATTTTTCAGACTTCTTTTGTCCGACATTTTTCAGATATTTTTTTTCAGACTTTTTTTGTCCGACAATTTTCAGATCTTTTTTTCCAGACTTTTTTTGTCCGACAATTTTCAGATCTTTTTTTTCAGACTTTTTTTTCAGACATTTTCAGATCTTTTTTTTTGTACAGTTGTTTCAGACTTCTTTTGTCCGACATTTTTCAGATATTTTTTTCAGATCTTTTTTTTCGGACAGTTTTTTCAGACTTTTTTTGTCCGACAATTTACATATCTTCTTTTTCAGACTTTTTTTTCAGACATTTTCAGATCTTTTTTTTTGAACAGTTATTTCAGACTTCTTTTGTCCGACAATTTTCAGATCTTTTTTTTCAGACTTCTTTTGTCCGACATTTTTCAGACTTTTTTTGTCCGACAATTTTCAGATATTTTTTTTCAGACTTCTTTTGTCCGACATTTTTCAGACTTCTTTTGTCCGACATTTTTCAGATATTTTTTTCAGACTTTTTTTGTTCGACATTTTTCAGACTTTTTTTGCAGACATTTTCAGATCTTTTTTTTCAGACAGTTTTTTCAGACTTTTTTTGTCCGACAATTTTCAGATCTTTTTTTTCAGACTTTTTTTTTTGTCCAACATTTTTCAGATCTTTTTTTTCAGACTTTTTTTTCAGAAATTTTCAAATCTTTTTTTTCGGACAGTTTTTTCAGACTTCTTTTGTCCGACATTTTTCAGACTTCTTTTGTCCGACATTTTTAAGTCTTTTTTTTCAGACTTCTTTTGTCCGACATTTTTCAGATATTTTTTCCAGACTTTTTTTGTCCGACAATTTTCAGATCTTTTTTTTCGGACAGTTTTTTGAGACTTCTTTTGTCCGACATTTTTCAGATATTTTTTTCAGATATTTTTTTTCAGACTTTTTTTTTCAGACATTTTCAGATCTTTTTTTTTCGGACATTTTTTTCAGACTTCTTTTGTCCGACATTTTTCAGACTTCTTTTGTCCGACATTTTTCAGATCTTTTTTCCAGACTTTTTTTGTCCGACAATTTTCAGATCTTTTTTTTCAGACTTTTTTTTCAGACATTTTCAGATCTTTTTTTTCGGACATTTTTTTCAGACTTCTTTTGTCCGACATTTTTCAGACTTCTTTTGTCCGACATTTTTCAGATATTTTTTCAAGACTTTTTTTGTCCGACAATTTTCAGATCTTTTTTTACAGACTTTTTTTGTCCGACAATTTTCAGATCTTTTTTTTCAGACTTTTTTTTCAGACATTTTCAGATCTTTTTTTTCGTACAGTTATTTCAGACTTCTTTTGTCCGACATTTTTCAGATATTTTTTTCAGATCTTTTTTTTCGGACAGTTTTTTCAGACTTTTTTTGTCCGACAATTTTCAGATCTTTTTTTTCAGACTTTTTTTTCAGACATTTTCAGATCTTTTTTTTTGAACAGTTATTTCAGACTTCTTTTGTCCGACAATTTTCAGATCTTTTTTTTCAGACTTCTTTTGTCCGACATTTTTCAGACTTTTTTTGTCCGACAATTTTCAGATCTTTTTTTTCAGACTTCTTTTGTCCGACATTTTTCAGACTTCTTTTGTCCGACATTTTTAAGATATTCTTTCCAGACTTCTTTTGTCCGACATTTTTCAGATCTTTTATTCAGATATTTTTTTCAGACTTTTTTTTCAGACATTTTCAGATCTTTTTTTTCAGACAGTTTTTTCAGAGTTCTTTTTTCCGACAATTTTCAGATCTTTTTTATCAGACTTTTTTTTCAGAAATTTTCAAATCTTTTTTTTCGGACAGTTTTTTCAGACTTCTTTTGTCCGACATTTTTCAGACTTCTTTTGTCCGACATTTTTAAGTCTTTTTTTTCAGACTTCTTTTGTCCGACATTTTTCAGATATTCTTTCCAGACTTTTTTTGTCCGACTTTTTCAGATCTTTTTTTTCAGACTTTTTTTGTCCGACAATTTTCAGATCTTTTTTTTCAGACATTTTCAGATCTTTTTTTTTGTACAGTTGTTTCAGACTTCTTTTGTCCGACATTTTTCAGATATTTTTTTCAGATCTTTTTTTTCGGACAGTTTTTTCAGACTTTTTTTGTCCGACAATTTTGAGATCTTTTTTTCCAGACTTTTTTTGTACGACATTTTTCAGACTTCTTTTGTCCGACATTTTTCAGATATTTTTTCCAGACTTTTTTTGTCCGACAATTTACATATCTTCTTTTTCAGACTTTTTTTTCAGACATTTTCAGATCTTTTTTTTCGGACAATTTTTTCAGACTTCTTTTGTCCGACAATTTTCAGATCTTTTTTTTCAGACTTCTTTTGTCCGACATTTTTCAGATCTTTTTTTTCAGACTTTTTTTGGGGGTTTTTTTCGGGCATTTTTTAGGACATTTTTTCAGACTTTTTTTGTCCGACATTTTTCAGATATTTTTTCCAGACTTTTTTTGTCCGACAATTTTCAGATCTTTTTTTTCAATATAATTAAAGTTGTTACACAGTGTGGAAAAGTGTTCAATCATTTCTCTTTGTTGAGCGGAACGTGCCCGATGTGTTCCATGGCGTTCCTGGAGGTGGCAGCAGAGCATAGTTAGCTGCATGTGGGATTCTTCTGTTGTTGAGGGAAGATACAAACTAAGGGACATTTGGAGTTTAGGGTAAAGAAACACACTAGCTACACTTGTAAACATTACATTTAATTAGTTTTGCATTACATTACATTAAGTTAGTTTGTTTTTGTGTGAATTTATTATTATTATTCGTTGTCTGCCGAATAAGCGCAATTTGCCGTGAGCTGGAATGAGATGGAAACATGAAACTTGGCATAGGAACTGGAATGATGTGCAGCTGCTTCTCAAGAACTATGACCCCAATCGGACGCGATTTTGAAAAGGCCACGCCCCTCACACCGTAAGTCTGATTGACTTGAAACTCGACACACATGTCTAGCTCCGTGTGATCTACAAAAAAGCTGCTCAGACCACTAACGTCCGCCTAACTAGATCTTCCGCCATATTGGATTTTTTGTAAAACACATTTTTGACATCTCCTCCTAAACCGTAGGTCCGATTGCTACCAAATTTTCTGTGGATCATTATTGGGCTAATGTCATCTAAAGTTTCATAAAGAGTGTTCATACCTCATTGCGTTATGAATCTGTTGACCAACAAACTTTTCAATTGGAGGGGCTTAGCAGGAAATTAGCCATAATTCATTGACCATTAGTCAAATCATCATAAATCTTGGTAGATATCTTCAGTACATGTTTGGGAAGAGGCATACCAAAGCGTTTTCTGCTTGACACATAGGGGGCGCCACAAATATCAGAAACTTGTATCGCACGATCCGGTGGACAGAATTTTATCAAATTTGGTGCACATACTCTGGGGGCAAGTATTAACCAAGATCTATAGTGTCATATTGATCGGTGCATGTGGGCGTGGCCTATTTAGCATTTTATGCTAAATTATGCCTTTGCTCAATTTGCTGTGAGCTGGAACGAGCTAGAGACATGAGACTTGGTACCATAACTGTACATGATGTCATAATGCTTCACATAAAATATGAAAACAATTGGCCACATGGTGACGCTATAAAATTTTTCAAGGCCAGCCCCGTCACACCATAAGTCCTATCAATTTGAAATTTGACAGACATGTGCTGCTGAATGTGATCTACAAAAAAGTCTCTTGGACCACGAAAGTCCACCAACTAAATTTTCCGCCATGTTGAATTTTTTGAAAAACACATTTTTGACATCTCCTCCTAAACCGTAGGTCTGATTGCTGGCATATTTTCTGCGAATCATTATTGGACCAGGCTCATCAAAGGTTGCATAAAGCTTGTTGATATGTTATTGTGTTGTGAAGATATTGACCAATTAATTTTTAAGGGGCGGGCTCAGCACATCAATAGACCTAACTTCACAAGCCTTTGGCCCATCATCTCCAAACTTGCAGCATATGTTCACAAGAGTAGCTGAAACATCTGCTGAAAGTTTCATTCAAATCGGCCACATGGTGGCGCTGTAATTAACGCCCAAACATGCGATTTTGGAAAGGCCACGCCCCTCAAACCGTAAGTCCGATTGACTTGAAATGTTACACATATGTGCAACTCCGTGTGATCTACAATAACGCCTCTTGGACCTCCAAAGTGCACCTGGAAATATTTTCCGCCATATTGGATTTTTTGAAAAACACATTTTTGACATCTCCTCCTAAACCGTTGGTCCGATTGCTGGAATATTTTCTGCGAATTATTATTAGACCGGGCTCATCAAAAGTTGCATTAAGCTTGTTGATATGTTATTGCGTTGTGAAGATATTGACCAATACATTTCTAAGAGGAGTGCCTCAGCACATCAGTAGACCTAACTTCACAAGCCTTTGGCCCATCATCTCCAAACTTGCAGCATACAAGAGTAGTTGAAACATCCGCTGAAAGTTTCATTCAAATCGACCACTAGGCGGGCGATTTGAGCGATAAAGGCTATAACCCGCGAAATGCCGCTTGCGGCTTTAATTCATTTTAAATTGATATAACTATGTGGATGTGGAAATATGTTTTATATATTTCATGTTTATTCTTTTACAATGTAATTGTAACCTGTGTTGAAATGTACCACTATACGATCACAATGTACAACTCTAGTTTTCATCACTAAGCCAAAGAGTGCATTTCTCCTCAAGAAACACTGAAAAGTGGATTCATATGAAAAATATGAAATTTCTTCACAGAAAAACATTTCTTGCATTGGAAACACACAAAAAAGGATAAATATGAAAGGGAACACAGTTTTCCAAAATCTAATATGATAGTTTTGGACTCCAGGCATCAAACTGTCAGTCTGAGCTGAATTCCATGTAAAACGCTAGTTTTCATCACTAACTCGCTTAATATGTCTTTCTCATCCAAAACCACTCAGGAACGCATTTCTCCTCAAGAAACACTGAAACGTGCATTTATATGAAGAATATGTGATTTATTTACAGAAACACATCTGTTATACTGGAAACATACAAAAAAGAGACAGAATATGAAAAGAAACATTGTTTTCTCAAATCTGACATTAGAATTCGCTTCCAAGTATCAAATCTTCATTCTAAGCGCAAAACTCTTGTTTTCATCACTAAACTCGCTTAATATGTCTTTCTCATCCAAAACCACTCAGGAACGCATTTCTCCTCAAGAAACACTGAAACGTGCATTTATATGAAGAATATGTGATTTATTTACAGAAACACATCTGTTATACTGGAAACATACAAAAAAGAGACAGAATATGAAAAGAAACATTGTTTTCTCAAATCTGACATTAGAATTCGCTTCCAAGTATCAAATCTTCATTCTAAGCGCAAAACTCTTGTTTTCATCACTAAACTCGCTTAATATGTCTTTCTCATCCAAAACCACTCAGGAACGCATTTCTCCTCAAGAAACACTGAAAAGTGCATTTATATGAAAATGATGTGATTTCTTCAGAAAAGAAATCTCTTTTATTGGAAACATAAAAAACAGGATGAAAATGAAAGGGAATATATTTTTACAATTTTTTTACATAATAGTTGGCCTTTCTGCATCAAACCTTCACACTGACCTCAATTCCATGTAAAACTTTAGTTTTCATCACTAAACTTGCTTAAACTGTTTTAAAAAAAATCCATTTTATGATATGTTAAAAGATTTCATGAAAAAAAAGTCATAGGCATGTCGAAAAAAATCCATGAAATAAATTAAATTGTATATGTTGAAAAAAATAATTTAAAAAAATGTATCGTATAATATGTCGAAAAATTTCTTGGAAAAAAAGTCAAAGTATAGTTTTTCAAAGAATGTCATGAAAAAAAAGTTATAGTATAGCATTTTGAAATTTTTTGGAAAAAAATACAATATTGTATATATCATATGTTGAAAAAATTAATGAAAAAAGTCTAATTCTAATTCAAAATTTCCAAATTCAGCTCGTGACGTTGTGGTCAGCTGCACTGTCCCCGATGAAAAAAGCATACACTTGTTGTGTGCCGCCACTTTTTTTGAGTTATCGGTATGCCCCTCGTTTCATTTTCTTCATCAACAGCGTGACAGAAGCCACAGCGCTGGCCGCCATCTCCCGGGCTGGCCCGAAGAGGGGACCTGTCCCAATGGGAGAAACTCTCCTCGTCTGCAGCCTGCGAGGAAGTGGAACAGGCGTCTTCCGATTTGCCACGAGATCCCGCCTTGGCCCTCCCCTTCTCAAACTTTTCAGAACTACCCATACTTTGCAATGAGTCTGAATCATTGGCCAAAAAAAAATTCAATAGAAGTTTTTTCAGACTTCTATTGTCCGATCTTTTTCAGATCTTTTTTTCGGACAGTTTTTTCAGACTTCTTTTGTCCGACATTTTTCAGATATTCTTTCCAGACTTTTTTTGTCCGACATTTTCAGATCTTTTTTTTCAGTCTTTTTTTGTCCGACAATTTTCAGATATTTTTTTTCAGACTTCGTTTGACCGACAATTGTCAGAATTTTTTTTCAGACTTTTTTTGTCCGACATTTTTCAGATCTTTTTTTTCAGACATTTTCAGATCTTTTTTTTCGGACAGTTTTTTCAGACTTCTTTTGTCCTACATTTTTCAGACGTTTTTTCGGGGGTTTTTTCCAGATTTTTTTTCAGATCTTTTTTTTCAGACTTTTTTTGTCCGACATTTTTCAGACTTTTTTTTCAGACTTTTTTTTCAGATATTTTCAGATCTTTTTTTTCGGACAGTTATTTCAGACTTCTTTTGTCCGACATTTTTCAGATATTTTTTCCAGACTTTTTTTGTCCGACAATTTTCAGATCTTTTGTTTTAGACATTTTTTTCAGACATTTTCAGATCTTTTTTTGTCCGACATTTTTCAGACTTTTTTTTCAGACATTTTCAGATCTTTTTTTTCGGACAGTTTTTCAAACTTCTTTTGTCCGACATTTTTCAGACTTTTTTTGTCCGACATTTTTCAGATATTTTTTTTCAGACTTTTTTTCGGACATTTTTTCAGACTTTTTTTTCGGACATTTTTCAGATCTTTTATTCAGATCTTTTTTTTCAGACTTTTTTTATCCGACATTTTTCAGATATTTTTTTCAGACTTTTTATGTCCGACATTTTTCAGATCTTTCATTCAGATCTTTTTTTTCAGACATTTTTTATCCGACATTTTTCAGATATTTTTTTCAGACTTTTTTTGTCCGACATTTTTCAGATCTTTTTTTTCGGACAGTTTATTCAGACTTCTTTTGTCCGACATTTTTCAGATATTTTTTCCAGACTTTTTTTGTCCGACAATTTTCAGATCTTTTTTTTCAGATTTTTTTTTCAGACTTCTTTTGTCCGACATTTTTCAGACTTTTTTTCAGACTTTTTTTCGGGCTTTCTTTCAGACATTTTTCAGATCTTTTTTTTCAGACTTTTTTTGTCCGACAATTTTCAGATCTTTTTTTTCAATATAATTAAAGTTGTTACACAGTGTGGAAAAGTGTTCAATCATTTCTCTTTGTTGAGCGGAACGTGCCCGATGTGTTCCATGGCGTTCCTGGAGGTGGCAGCAGAGCATAGTTAGCTGCATGTGGGATTCTTCTGTTGTTGAGGGAAGATACAAACGAAGGGACATTTGGAGTTTAGGGTAAAGAAACACACTAGCTACACTTGTAAACATTACATTTAATTAGTTTTGCATTACATTACATTTAGTTTGTTTTTGTGTGAATTTATTATTATTATTCGTTGTCTGCCGAATAAGCGCAATTTGCCGTGAGCTGGAATGAGATGGAAACATGAAACTTGGCATAGGAACTGGAATGATGTGCAGCTGCTTCTCAAGAACTATGACCCCAATCGGCCACATGATGGCGCTGTAATTAACGCCCAAACACGCGATTTTGAAAAGGCCACGCCCCTCACACCGTAAGTCTGATTGACTTGAAACTCGACACACATGTCTAGCTCCGTGTGATTTACAAAAAAGCTGCTCAGACCACTAACGTCCGCCTAACTAAATTTTCCGCCATATTGGATTTTTTGAAAAACAGATTTTTGACATCTCCTCCTAAACCGTAGGTCCGATTGCTACCAAATTTTCTGTGGATCATTATTGGGCTAATATCATCTAAAGTTTCATAAAGCGTGTTGATACCTCATTGCGTTTTGAATCTGTTGACCAACAAACTTTTCAATTGGAGGGGCTTAGCAGGAAATTAGCCATAATTCATTGACCATTAGTCAAATCATCATAAATCTTGGTAGATATCTTCAGTACATGTTTGGGAAGAGGCAAGGTTTTCTGCTTGACACATAGGGGGCGCCATAAATATCAGAAACTTGTATCGCAAGATCCGGTGGACAGAATATTATCAAATTTGGTGCACATACGCTGGGGGCAAGTATTAACCAAGATCTATAGTGTCATATTGATCGGTACATGTGGGCGTGGCCTATTTAGCATTTTATGCTAAATTATGCCTTTGCTCAATTTGCTGTGAGCTGGAACGAGCTAGAGACATGAGACTTGGTACCATAACTGTACATGATGTCATAATGCTTCACATAAAATATGAAAACAATTGGCCACATGGTGGCGCTATAAAATTTTTCAAGGCCAGCCCCCTCACACCATAAGTCCTATCAATTTGAAATTTGACAGACATGTGCTGCTGAATGTGATCTACAAAAAAGTCTCATGGACCACGAAAGTCCACCGACTAAATTTTCCGCCATGTTGAATTTTTTGAAAAACACATTCTCCTCCTAAACCGTAGGTCTGATTGCTGGCATATTTTCTGCGAATCATTATTGGACCAGGCTCATCAAAGGTTGCATAAAGCTTGTTGATATGTTATTGTGTTGTTAAGATATTGACCAATTCATTTTTAAGGGGCGGGCTCAGCACGTCAATAGACCTAACTTCACAAGCCTTTGGCCCATCATCTCCAAACTTGCAGCATATGTTCACAAGAGTAGCGGAAACATCTGCGGAAAGTTTCATTCAAATCGGCCACATGGTGGCGCTGTAATTAACGCCCAAACATGCGATTTTGGAAAGGCCACGCCCCTCAAACCGTAAGTCCGATTGACTTGAAATGTGACACATATGTGCAACTCCGTGTGATCTACAATAAAGCCTCTTGGACCTCCAAAGTGCACCTGGAAATATTTTCCGCCATATTGGATTTTTTGAAAAACACATTTTTGACATCTCCTCCTAAGCCGTTGGTCCGATTGCTGGAATATTTTCTGCGAATCATTATTGGACCAGGCTCATCAAAAGTTGCATTAAGCTTGTTGATATGTTATTGCGTTGTGAAGATATTGACCAATACATTTCTAAGAGGCGTGCCTCAGCACATCAATAGACCTAACTTCACAAGCCTTTGGCCCATCATCTCCAAACTTGCAGCATACAAGAGTAGTTGAAACATCCGCTGAAAGTTTCATTCAAATCGACCACTAGGCGGGCGATTTGAGCGATAAAGGCTATAACCCGCGAAATGCCGCTTGCGGCTTTAATTCATTTTAAATTGATATAACTGTGTGGATGTGTAAATATGTTTTATATATTTCATGTTTATTCTTTTACAATGTAATTGTAACCTGTGTTGAAATGTACCACTATACGATCACAATGTACAACTCTAGTTTTCATCACTAAGCCAAAGAATGCATTTCTCCTCAAGAAACACTGAAAAGTGGATTCATATGAAAAATGTGAAATTTCTTCACAGAAAAACATTTCTTGCATTGGAAACACACAAAAAAGGATAAATATGAAAGGGAACACAGTTTTCCAAAATCTAATATGATAGTTTTGGACTCCAGGCATCAAACTGTCAGTCTGAGCTGAATTCCATGTAAAACGCTAGTTTTCATCACTAACTCGCTTAATATGTCTTTCTCACCCAAAACCACTCAGGAACGCAATTTCTCCTCAAGAAACACTGAAATGTGCATTTATATGAAGAATATGTGATTTATTTACAGAAACACATCTGTTATACTGGAAACATACAAAAAAGAGACAGAATATGAAAGGAAACATTGTTTTCTCAAATTTTACATTAGAATTCGCCTCCAGGTATCAAACCTTCATTCTGAGCTCAATTCCATGTAAATCTCTAGTTTTCATCACTAAACTTGCTTAATATGTCTTTCTCTTCCAAAACCACTCAGAAACGCATTTCTCCTCAAGAAACACTGAAACGTACATTTATATGAAGAACATGTGATTTATTTACAGAAACACATCTGTTATACTGGAAACATACAAAAAAGAGACAGAATATGAAAAGAAACATTGTTTTCTCAAATTTTACATTAGAATTCGCTTCCAAGTATCAAATCTTCATTCTGAGTTCAATTCTATGCAAAACTCTTGTTTTCATCACTAAAATCAGTTAATATCTCTTTCTCTTCAATAAACCACACAGAAAAGCATTTCTCCTCAAGAAACACTGAAAAGTGCATTTATATGAAAATGATGTGATTTCTTCAGAAAAGAAATCTCTTTTATTGGAAACATAAAAAACAGGATGAAAATGAAAGGGAATATATTTTTACAATTTTTTTACATAATAGTTGGCCTTTCTGCATCAAACCTTCACACTGACCTCAATTCCATGTAAAACTTTAGTTTTCATCACTAAACTTGCTTAAACTGTTTTAAAAAAATTCATTGTATATGTCAAAAGATTTCATGAAAAAAAAGTCATAGGCATGTCGAAAAAAATCCATGAAATAAATTAAATTGTATAATATGTTGAAAAAAATAATTTAAAAAAATGTATCGTATATGTCGAAAAATTTCTTGGAAAAAAAGTCAAAGTATAGTTTTTCAAAAAATGTCATGAAAAAAAAGTTATAGTATAGCATTTTGAAATTTTTTGGAAAAAAATACAATATTGTATATATCATATGTTGAAAAAATTAATGAAAAAAGTCTAAAAAGCTCGTGACGTTGTGGTCAGCTGCACTGTCCCCGATGAAAAAAACATACACTTGTTGTGTGCCGCCACTTTTTTTGAGTTATCGGTATGCCCCTCGTTTCATTTTCTTCATCAACAGCGTGACAGAAGCCACAGCGCTGGCCGCCATCTCCTGGGCTGGCCCGAAGAGGGGACCTGTCCCAATGGGAGAAACTCTCCTCGTCTGCAGCCTGCGAGGAAGTGGAACAGGCGTCTTCCGATTTGCCACGAGATCCCGCCTTGGCCCTCCACTTCTCCAACCTTCCACTGCCCATACTTTGAGGAGGCAATGAGTCTGAATCATTGGCCAAAAAAAAAGTCAATAGAAGTTTTTTCAGACTTCTATTGTCCGACATTTTTCAGACTTTTTTTTCAGACATTTTCAGATCTTTTTTTTCCCACAGTTCTTCAAACTTCTTTTGTCCGACATTTTTCAGATATTTTTTTCAGTTCTTTTTTTCAGACTTTTTTTTCAGACTTTTTTTGTTCGACATTTTTCAGATATTTTTTTCTGACTTTTTTTGTCCGACAATTTTCAGACTTTTTTTTAAACTTTTTTTGTCCAACATTTTTCAGATATTTTTTTCAGACTTTTTTTGTCCGACAATTTTCAGACTTTTTTTCAGACTTTTTTTGTCCGACAATTTTCAGACTTTTTGTTAAACTTTTTTTGTCCAACATTTTTCAGATATTTTTTTCAGACTTTTTTTGTCCGACAATTTTCAGACTTTTTTTTAAACTTTTTTTTCAGACTTTTTTTTCAGACATTTTCAGATCTTTTTTTTTGGACAGTTTTTTCAGAGTTCTTTTTTCCGATATTTTTCAGATCTTTTTTTTCAGACTTTTTTTTGGGGGTTTTTTCGGGCTTTTTTTAGGAAATTTTTTCAGACTTTTTTTGTCCGACCTTTTCAGATCTTTTTTTCCAGACTTTTTTTGTCCGACATTTTTCAGACTTCTTTTGTCCGAAATTTTTCAGATATTTTTTCCAGATCTTTTTTTTCGGACAGTTTTTTCAGACTTCTTTTGTCTGACATTTTTCAGATATTCTTTCCAAACTTTTTTTGTCCGACATTTTCAGACTTTTTTTGTCCGACATTTTTCAGATATTTTTTTCAGATCTTTTTTTTCAGACTTTTTTTGTCCGACATTTTCAGATCTTTTTTTTCAGACTTCTTTTGTCCGATAATTTTCAGATCTTTTTTTTCAGACTTTTTTTGTCCGAATATTTTGAGATCTTTTTTTCAAAACGTTTTTTTGTCCGACAATTTTCAGATCTTTTTTTTCAGACTTTTTTTGTCCGACAATTTTCAGACTTTTTTTGTCCGACATTTTTCAGACTTTTTTTGTCCGACAATTTTCAGACTTTTTTTGTCCGACATTTTTCAGACTTTTTTTGTCCGACATTTTTCAGACTTTTTTTGTCCGACATTTTTCAGACTTTTTTTGTCTGAATATTTTGAGATCTTTTTTTCAAAACTTTTTTTGTCCGACAATTTTCAGATCATTTTTTTTCAGACTTCTTTTGTCCGATAATTTTCAGATCTTTTTTTTCAGACTTTTTTTGTCCGAATATTTTGAGATCTTTTTTTCAAAACGTTTTTTTGTCCGACAATTTTCAGATCTTTTTTTTCAGACTTTTTTTGTCCGACAATTTTCAGACTTTTTTTGTCCGACATTTTTCAGACTTTTTTTGTCCGACAATTTTCAGACTTTTTTTGTCCGACATTTTTCAGACTTTTTTTGTCCGACATTTTTCAGACTTTTTTTGTCCGACATTTTTCAGACTTTTTTTGTCTGAATATTTTGAGATCTTTTTTTCAAAACTTTTTTTGTCCGACAATTTTCAGATCATTTTTTTCAGACTTCTTTTGTCCGACATTTTTCAGATCTTTTTTTTCAGACTTTTTTTTGGGTTTTTTTTCGGGCTTTTTTTAGGAAATTTTTTCAGACTTTTTTTGTCCGACATTTTTCAGATATTTTTTCCAGACTTTTTTTGTCCGACAATTTTCAGATCTTTTTTTTCAGACTTCTTTTGTCCGACATTTTTCAGACTTTTTTTGTCCGACATTTTTAAGTCTTTTTTTTCAGACTTTTTTTTCAGACATTTTCAGATCTTTTTTTTCAGACTTTTTTTGTCCGACATTTTCAGATCTTTTTTTTCAGACTTCTTTTGTCCGACATTTTTCAGACTGTTTTTGTCCGACATTTTTCAGATCTTTTTTTTCAGACTTTTTTTGTCCGAATATTTTGAGATCTTTTTTTCAAAACGTTTTTTGTCCGACAATTTTCAGATCTTTTTTTTCAGACTTTTTTTGTCCGACAATTTTCAGATCTTTTTTTTCAGACTTTTTTTTCAGACATTTTCAGATCTTTTTTTTCAGACAGTTTTTTCAGACATTTTCAGATCTTTTTTTTCGGACAGTTTTTTCAGACTTCTTTTGTCCGACATTTTTTAGAATTTTTTTGTCCGACATTTTTCAGATATTTTTTTCAGATCTTTTTTTTCAGACTTCTTTTGTCCGACACTTTTCAGACTTTTTTTGTCCGACATTTTTCAGATCTTTTTTTTCAGACTTTTTTTGTCTGAATATTTTGAGATCTTTTTTTCAAAACTTTTTTTGTCCGACAATTTTCAGATCTTTTTTTTCAGACTTCTTTTGTCCGACATTTTTCAGATATTTTTTCCAGACTTTTTTTGTCCGACAATTTTCAGATCTTTTTTTTTAATATAATTAAAGTTGTTACACAGTGTGGAAAAGTGTTCAATCATTTCTCTTTGTTGAGCGGAACGTGCCCGATGTGTTCCATGGCGTTCCTGGAGGTGGCAGCAGAGCATAGTTAGCTGCATGTGGGATTCTTCTGTTGTTGAGGGAAGATACAAACTAAGGGACATTTGGAGTTTAGGGTAAAGAAACACACTAGCTACACTTGTAAACATTACATTTAATTAGTTTTGCATTACATTACATTAAGTTAGTTTGTTTTTGTGTGAATTTATTATTATTATTCGTTGTCTGCCGAATTTTTCAGACTTTTTTTTCAGACATTTTCAGATCTTTTTTTTCGCACATTTTTTTCAGACTTCTTTTGTCTGACATTTTTCAGATATTCTTTGCAGACTTTTTTTGTCCGACATTTTCAGATCTTTTTTTTCAGACTTTTTTTATCCGACAATTTTCACATCTTTTTTTTCAGACTTCTTTTGTCCGACATTTTTCAGACTTTTTTTGTCCGACATTTTTCAGAACTTTTTTTTCAGACTTCTTTTGTCCGACATTTTTCAGATCTTTTTTTTCAGACTTTTTTTTCAGACATTTTCAGATCTTTTTTTTCGGACAGTTTTTTGAGACTTCTTTTGTCCGACATTTTTCAGATATTTTTTTCAGATATTTTTTTTCAGACTTTTTTTTTCAGACATTTTCAGATCTTTTTTTTCGGACATTTTTTTCAGACTTCTTTTGTCCGACATTTTTCAGACTTCTTTTGTCCGACATTTTTCAGATATTTTTTTCAGATCTTTTTTTTCGGACAGTTTTTTCAGACTTCTTCTGTCCGACATTTTTCAGATATTTTTTCCAGACTTTTTTTGTCCGACAATTTTCAGATCTTTTTTTTCAGACTTTTTTTTCAGACATTTTCAGATCTTTTTTTTTTGTACAGTTATTTTAGACTTCTTTTGTCCGACATTTTTCAGATATTTTTTTCAGATATTTTTTTATGGACAGTTTTTTCAGACTTCTTTTGTCCGACATTTTTCAGATATTTTTTGTCCGACAATTTTCAGATCTTTTTTTTCAGACTTTTTTTGTCCGACATTTTTCAGACTTTTTTTGTCCGACAATTTTCAGATCTTTTTTTTCAGACTTCTTTTGTCCGACATTTTTCAGACTTTTTTTGTCCGACATTTTTAAGTCTTTTTTTTCAGACTTTTTTTTCAGACATTTTCAGATCTTTTTTTTCAGACTTTTTTTGTCCGACATTTTCAGATCTTTTTTTTCAGACTTCTTTTGTCCGATAATTTTCAGATCTTTTTTTTCAGACTTCTTTTGTCCGACATTTTTCAGACTGTTTTTGTCCGACATTTTTCAGATCTTTTTTTTCAGACTTTTTTTGTCCGATAATTTTCAGATCTTTTTTTTCAGACTTTTTTTGTCCGATAATTTTCAGATCTTTTTTTTCAGACTTCTTTTGTGCGACATTTTTCAGACTTTTTTTGTCCGACATTTTTCCAGATCTTTTTTTTGAGACTTTTTTTGTCTGAATATTTTGAGATCTTTTTTTCAAAACTTTTTTTGTCCGACAATTTTCAGATCTTTTTTTTCAGACTTCTTTTGTCCGACATTTTTCAGATCTTTTTTTTCAGACTTTTTTTTGGGTTTTTTTTCGGGCTTTTTTTAGGAAATTTTTTCAGACTTTTTTTGTCCGACCTTTTCAGATCTTTTTTTCCAGACTTTTTTTGTCCGACATTTTTCAGACTTCTTTTGTCCGAAATTTTTCAGATATTTTTTCCAGACTTTTTTTGTCCGACAATTTTCAGATCTTTTTTTTCAGACTTTTTTTTCAGACATTTTCAGATCTTTTTTTTTGTACAGTTTTTTCAGACTTCTTTTGTCCGACATTTTTCAGATATTTTTTCCAGACTTTTTTTGTCCGAAATTTTCAGATCTTTTTTTTCGGACTTTTTTTGTCCGACAATTTTCAGATCTTTTTTTTCAGACATTTTCAGATCTTTTTTTTTGTACAGTTATTTCAGACTTCTTTTGTCGGACAATTTTCAGATCTTTTTTTTCAGACTTCTTTTGTCCGACATTTTTCAGACTTTTTTTGTCCGACAATTTTCAGATCTTTTTTTTCAGACTTCTTTTGTCCGACATTTTTCAGACTTCTTTTGTCCGACATTTTTCAGATCTTTTATTCAGATATTTTTTTCAGACTTCTTTTGTCCGACATTTTTCAGACTTTTTTTGCAGACATTTTCAGATGTTTTTTTCAGACAGTTTTTTCAGAGTTCTTTTTTCCGACAATTTTCAGATCTTTTTTTTCAGACTTTTTTTTTTGTCCAACATTTTTCAGATCTTTTTTTTCAGACTTTTTTTTCAGAAATTTTCAAATCTTTTTTTTCGGACAGTTTTTTCAGACTTCTTTTGTCCGACATTTTTCAGACTTCTTTTGTCCGACATTTTTAAGTCTTTTTTTTCAGACTTCTTTTGTCCGACATGTTTCAGATCTTTTGTTTCTGACATTTTTTTCAGACATTTTCAGATCTTTTTTTTCAGACAGTTTTTTCAGATTTCTTTTTGTCCAACATTTTTCAGATCTTTTTTTTCAGACGTTTTTTTCAGAAATTTTCAAATCTTTTTTTTCGGACAGTTTTTTCAGACTTCTTTTGTCCGACAATTTTCAGATCTTTTTTTTCAGACTTTTTTTGTCCGATAATTTTCAGATCTTTTTTTTCAGACTTCTTTTGTCCGACATCTTTCAGACTTTTTTTGTCCGACATTTTTCAGACTTTTTTTTCAGACATTTTCAGATCTTTTTTTTCGGACAGTTTTTTCAGACTTTTTTTGTCCGACATTTTTCAGATATTTTTTTCAGATCTTTTTTTTCAGACTTTTTTTGTCCGACAATTTTCAGATCTTTTTTTTCAGACTTTTTTTGTCCGACATGTTTCAGATCTTTTGTTTCTGACATTTTTTTCAGACATTTTCAGATCTTTTTTTTCAGACAGTTTTTTCAGAGTTCTTTTTGTCCAACATTTTTCAGATCTTTTTTTTCAGACTTTTTTTTCAAAAATTTTCAAATCTTTTTTTTCGGACAGTTTTTTCATACTTCTTTTGTCCGACAATTTTCAGATCTTTTTTTTCAGACTTCTTTTGTCCGACATCTTTCAGACTTTTTTTGTCCGACATTTTTCAGACTTTTTTTTCAGACATTTTCAGATCTTTTTTTTCGGACAGTTTTTTCAGACTTTTTTTGTCCGACATTTTTCAGACTTTTTATTCAGACATTTTCAGATCTTTTTTTTCGGACAGTTTTTTCAGACTTCTTTTGTCCGACATTTTTCAGATATTCTTTGCAGACTTTTTTTGTCCGACATTTTCAGATCTTTTTTTTCAGACTTTTTTTATCCGACAATTTTCAGATCTTTTTTTTCAGACTTCTTTTGTCCGACATTTTTCAGACTTTTTTTGTCCGACATTTTTCAGAACTTTTTTTTCAGACTTCTTTTGTCCGACATTTTTCAGATCTTTTTTTTCAGACTTTTTTTTCAGACATTTTCAGATCTTTTTTTTCGGACAGTTTTTTGAGACTTCTTTTGTCCGACATTTTTCAGATATTTTTTTCAGATATTTTTTTTCAGACTTTTTTTTTCAGACATTTTCAGATCTTTTTTTTCGGACATTTTTTTCAGACTTCTTTTGTCCGACATTTTTCAGACTTCTTTTGTCCGACATTTTTCAGATCTTTTTTCCAGACTTTTTTTGTCCGACAATTTTCAGATCTTTTTTTCCAGACTTTTTTTGTCCGACA
The DNA here is from genome assembly GCA_916701275.1 of Sebastes miniatus. Classification (NCBI taxonomy): domain Eukaryota; kingdom Metazoa; phylum Chordata; class Actinopteri; order Perciformes; family Sebastidae; genus Sebastes; species Sebastes miniatus. The sequence goes on along the minus strand of CAKALS010000315.1, from coordinate 63,194 downwards.
ATTTTCAGATCTTTTTTTTCAGACTTTTTTTTCAGACATTTTCAGATCTTTTTTTTTGTACAGTTGTTTCAGACTTCTTTTGTCCGACATTTTTCAGACTTTTTTTGTCCGACATTTTTCAGATATTTTTTTCAGATCTTTTTTTTCGGACAGTTTTTTCAGACTTTTTTTGTCCGACATTTTTCAGATATTTTTTCCAGACTTTTTTTATCCGACAATTTTGAGATCTTTTTTTCCAGACTTTTTTTGTACGACATTTTTCAGACTTCTTTTGTCCGACATTTTTCAGATATTTTTTCCAGACTTTTTTTGTCCGACAATTTACATATCTTCTTTTTCAGACTTTTTTTTCAGACATTTTCAGATCTTTTTTTTCGGACAATTTTTTCAGACTTCTTTTGTCCGACAATTTTCAGATCTTTTTTTTCAGACTTCTTTTGTCCGACATTTTTCAGATCTTTTTTTTCAGACTTTTTTTTGGGGGTTTTTTCGGGCATTTTTTAGGACATTTTTTCAGACTTTTTTTGTCCGACATTTTTCAGATATTTTTTCCAGACTTTTTTTGTCCGACAATTTTCAGATCTTTTTTTTCAATATAATTAAAGTTGTTACACAGTGTGGAAAAGTGTTCAATCATTTCTCTTTGTTGAGCGGAACGTGCCCGATGTGTTCCATGGCGTTCCTGGAGGTGGCAGCAGAGCATAGTTAGCTGCATGTGGGATTCTTCTGTTGTTGAGGGAAGATACAAACTAAGGGACATTTGGAGTTTAGGGTAAAGAAACACACTAGCTACACTTGTAAACATTACATTTAATTAGTTTTGCATTACATTACATTAAGTTAGTTTGTTTTTGTGTGAATTTATTATTATTATTCGTTGTCTGCCGAATAAGCGCAATTTGCCGTGAGCTGGAATGAGATGGAAACATGAAACTTGGCATAGGAACTGGAATGATGTGCAGCTGCTTCTCAAGAACTATGACCCCAATCGGACGCGATTTTGAAAAGGCCACGCCCCTCACACCGTAAGTCTGATTGACTTGAAACTCGACACACATGTCTAGCTCCGTGTGATCTACAAAAAAGCTGCTCAGACCACTAACGTCCGCCTAACTAGATCTTCCGCCATATTGGATTTTTTGTAAAACACATTTTTGACATCTCCTCCTAACCGTAGGTCCGATTGCTACCAAATTTTCTGTGGATCATTATTGGGCTAATGTCATCTAAAGTTTCATAAAGAGTGTTCATACCTCATTGCGTTATGAATCTGTTGACCAACAAACTTTTCAATTGGAGGGGCTTAGCAGGAAATTAGCCATAATTCATTGACCATTAGTCAAATCATCATAAATCTTGGTAGATATCTTCAGTACATGTTTGGGAAGAGGCATACCAAAGCGTTTTCTGCTTGACACATAGGGGGCGCCACAAATATCAGAAACTTGTATCGCACGATCCGGTGGACAGAATTTTATCAAATTTGGTGCACATACTCTGGGGGCAAGTATTAACCAAGATCTATAGTGTCATATTGATCGGTGCATGTGGGCGTGGCCTATTTAGCATTTTATGCTAAATTATGCCTTTGCTCAATTTGCTGTGAGCTGGAACGAGCTAGAGACATGAGACTTGGTACCATAACTGTACATGATGTCATAATGCTTCACATAAAATATGAAAACAATTGGCCACATGGTGACGCTATAAAATTTTTCAAGGCCAGCCCCCTCACACCATAAGTCCTATCAATTTGAAATTTGACAGACATGTGCTGCTGAATGTGATCTACAAAAAAGTCTCTTGGACCACGAAAGTCCACCAACTAAATTTTCCGCCATGTTGAATTTTTTGAAAAACACATTTTTGACATCTCCTCCTAAACCGTAGGTCTGATTGCTGGCATATTTTCTGCGAATCATTATTGGACCAGGCTCATCAAAGGTTGCATAAAGCTTGTTGAAATGTTATTGTGTTGTTAAGATATTGACCAATTCATTTTTAAGGGGCGGGCTCAGCACGTCAATAGACCTAACTTCACAAGCCTTTGGCCCATCATCTCCAAACTTGCAGCATATGTTCACAAGAGTAGCGGAAACATCTGCGGAAAGTTTCATTCAAATCGGCCACATGGTGGCGCTGTAATTAACGCCCAAACATGCGATTTTGGAAAGGCCACGCCCCTCAAACCGTAAGTCCGATTGACTTGAAATGTGACACATATGTGCAACTCCGTGTGATCTACAATAAAGCCTCTTGGACCTCCAAAGTGCACCTGGAAATATTTTCCGCCATATTGGATTTTTTGAAAAACACATTTTTGACATCTCCTCCTAAGCCGTTGGTCCGATTGCTGGAATATTTTCTGCGAATCATTATTGGACCAGGCTCATCAAAAGTTGCATTAAGCTTGTTGATATGTTATTGCGTTGTGAAGATATTGACCAATACATTTCTAAGAGGCGTGCCTCAGCACATCAATAGACCTAACTTCACAAGCCTTTGGCCCATCATCTCCAAACTTGCAGCATACAAGAGTAGTTGAAACATCCGCTGAAAGTTTCATTCAAATCGACCACTAGGCGGGCGCTTTGAGCGATAAAGGCTATAACCCGCGAAATGCCGCTTGCGGCTTTAATTCATTTTAAATTGATATAACTGTGTGGATGTGTAAATATGTTTTATATATTTCATGTTTATTCTTTTACAATGTAATTGTAACCTGTGTTGAAATGTACCACTATACGATCACAATGTACAACTCTAGTTTTCATCACTAAGCCAAAGAATGCATTTCTCCTCAAGAAACACTGAAAAGTGGATTCATATGAAAAATGTGAAATTTCTTCACAGAAAAACATTTCTTGCATTGGAAACACACAAAAAAGGATAAATATGAAAGGGAACACAGTTTTCCAAAATCTAATATGATAGTTTTGGACTCCAGGCATCAAACTGTCAGTCTGAGCTGAATTCCATGTAAAACGCTAGTTTTCATCACTAACTCGCTTAATATGTCTTTCTCACCCAAAACCACTCAGGAACGCAATTTCTCCTCAAGAAACACTGAAACGTATGAAGAATATGTGATTTATTTACAGAAACACATCTGTTATACTGGAAACATACAAAAAAGAGACAGAATATGAAAAGAAACATTGTTTTCTCAAATTTTACATTAGAATTCGCTTCCAAGTATCAAATCTTCATTCTAAGCGCAAAACTCTTGTTTTCATCACTAAACTCGCTTAATATGTCTTTCTCATCCAAAACCACTCAGGAACGCATTTCTCCTCAAGAAACACTGAAACGTGCATTTATATGAAGAATATGTGATTTATTTACAGAAACACATCTGTTATACTGGAAACATACAAAAAAGAGACAGAATATGAAAATAAACATTGTTTTCTCAAATTTTACATTAGAATTCGCTTCCAAGTATCAAATCTTCTTTCTGAGCTCAATTCTATGCAAAACTCTTGTTTTCATCACTAAACTCGCTTAATATGTCTTTCTCATCCAAAACCACTCAGGAACGCATTTCTCCTCAAGAAACACTGAAACGTGCATTTATATGAAGAATATGTGATTTATTTACAGAAACACATCTGTTATACTGGAAACATACAAAAAAGAGACAGAATATGAAAAGAAACATTGTTTTCTCAAATTTTACATTAGAATTCGCTTCCAAGTATCAAATCTTCATTCTAAGCTCAATTCTATGCAAAACTCTTGTTTTCATCACTAAACTTGCTTAATATGTCTTTCTCATCCAAAACCACTCAGGAACGCATTTCTCCTCAAGAAACACTGAAACGTACATTTATATGAAGAACATGTGATTTATTTACAGAAACACATCTGTTATACTGGAAACATACAAAAAAGAGACAGAATATGAAAAGAAACATTGTTTTCTCAAATTTTACATTAGAATTCGCTTCCTAGTATCAAATCTTCTTTCTGAGCTCAATTCTATGCAAAACTCTTGTTTTCATCACTAAACTCGCTTAATATGTCTTTCTCATCCAAAACCACTCAGGAACGCATTTCTCCTGAAGAAACACTGAAACGTACATTTATATGAAGAATATGTGATTTATTTACAGAAACACATCTGTTATACTGGAAACATACAAAAAAGAGACAGAATATGAAAAGAAACATTGTTTTCTCAAATTTTACATTAGAATTCGCTTCCAAGTATCAAATCTTCTTTCTGAGCTCAATTCTATGCAAAACTCTTGTTTTCATCACTAAACTCGCTTAATATGTCTTTCTCATCCAAAACCACTCAGGAACGCATTTCTCCTCAAGAAACACTGAAACGTGCATTTATATGAAGAATATGTGATTTATTTACAGAAACACATCTGTTATACTGGAAACATACAAAAAAGAGACAGAATATGAAAAGAAACATTGTTTTCTCAAATTTTACATTAGAATTCGCTTCCAAGTATCAAATCTTCATTCTAAGCTCAATTCTATGCAAAACTCTTGTTTTCATCACTAAACTTGCTTAATATGTCTTTCTCATCCAAAACCACTCAGGAACGCATTTCTCCTCAAGAAACACTGAAACGTACATTTATATGAAGAACATGTGATTTATTTACAGAAACACATCTGTTATACTGGAAACATACAAAAAAGAGACAGAATATGAAAAGAAACATTGTTTTCTCAAATTTTACATTAGAATTCGCTTCCTAGTATCAAATCTTCTTTCTGAGCTCAATTCTATGCAAAACTCTTGTTTTCATCACTAAACTCGCTTAATATGTCTTTCTCATCCAAAACCACTCAGGAACGCATTTCTCCTCAAGAAACACTGAAACGTACATTTATATGAAGAATATGTGATTTATTTACAGAAACACATCTGTTATACTGGAAACATACAAAAAAGAGACAGAATATGAAAAGAAACATTGTTTTCTCAAATTTTACATTAGAATTCGCTTCCAAGTATCAAATCTTCATTCTGAGTTCAATTCTATGCAAAACTCTTGTTTTCATCACTAAAATCAGTTAATATCTCTTTCTCTTCAATAAACCACACAGAAAAGCATTTCTCCTCAAGAAACACTGAAAAGAGCATTTATATGAAAATGATGTGATTTCTTCAGAAAAGAAATCTCTTTTATTGGAAACATAAAAAACAGGATGAAAATGAAAGGGAATATATTTTTACAATTTTTTTACATAATAGTTGGCCTTTCTGCATCAAACCTTCACACTGACCTCAATTCCATGTAAAACTTTAGTTTTCATCACTAAACTTGCTTAAACTGTTTTAAAAAAAATCCATTGTATATGTCAAAAGATTTCATGAAAAAAAAGTCATAGGCATGTCGAAAAAAATCCATGAAATAAATTAAATTGTATATGTTGAAAAAAATAATTTAAAAAAATGTATCGTATATGTCGAAAAATTTCTTGGAAAAAAAGTCAAAGTATAGTTTTTCAAAAAATGTCATGAAAAAAAAGTTATAGTATAGCATTTTGAAATTTTTTGGAAAAAAATACAATATTGTATATATCATATGTTGAAAAAATTAATGAAAAAAGTCTAAAAAGCTCGTGACGTTGTGGTCAGCTGCACTGTCCCCGATGAAAAAAACATACACTTGTTGTGTGCCGCCACTTTTTTTGAGTTATCGGTATGCCCCTCGTTTCATTTTCTTCATCAACAGCGTGACAGAAGCCACAGCGCTGGCCGCCATCTCCTGGGCTGGCCCGAAGAGGGGACCTGTCCCAATGGGAGAAACTCTCCTCGTCTGCAGCCTGCGAGGAAGTGGAACAGGCGTCTTCCGATTTGCCACGAGATCCCGCCTTGGCCCTCCCCTTCTCAAACCTTCCACTGCCCATACTTTGAGGAGGCAATGAGTCTGAATCATTGGCCAAAAAAAAAGTCAATAGAAGTTTTTTCAGACTTCCATTGTCCGACATTTTTCAGACTTTTTTTTCAGACATTTTCAGATCTTTTTTTTCCCACAGTTCTTCAAACTTCTTTTGTCCGACATTTTTCAGATATTTTTTTCAGTTCTTTTTTTCAGACTTTTTTTTCAGACTTTTTTTGTTCAACATTTTTCAGATATTTTTTTCTGACTTTTTTTGTCCGACAATTTTCAGACTTTTTTTTAAACTTTTTTTGTCCAACATTTTTCAGATATTTTTTTCAGACTTTTTTTGTCCGACAATTTTCAGACTTTTTTTTAAACTTTTTTTTCAGACTTTTTTTTCAGACATTTTCAGATCTTTTTTTTTGGACAGTTTTTTCAGAGTTCTTTTTTCCGATATTTTTCAGATCTTTTTTTTCAGACTTTTTTTTGGGGTTTTTTTCGGGCTTTTTTTAGGAAATTTTTTCAGACTTTTTTTGTCCGACCTTTTCAGATCTTTTTTTCCAGACTTTTTTTGTCCGACATTTTTCAGACTTCTTTTGTCCGAAATTTTTCAGATATTTTTTCCAGATATTTTTTTTCGGACAGTTTTTTCAGACTTCTTTTGTCCGACATTTTTCAGATATTCTTTCCAGACTTTTTTTGTCCGACATTTTCAGACTTTTTTTGTCCGACATTTTTCAGATATTTTTTTCAGATCTTTTTTTTCAGACTTTTTTTGTCCGACATTTTCAGATCTTTTTTTGTCCGACATTTTTCAGATATTTTTTTCAGATCTTTTTTTTCAGACTTTTTTTGTCCGACATTTTCAGATCTTTTTTTTCAGACTTCTTTTGTCCGATAATTTTCAGATCTTTTTTTTCAGACTTTTTTTGTCCGAATATTTTGAGATCTTTTTTTCAAAACGTTTTTTTGTCCGACAATTTTCAGATCTTTTTTTTCAGACTTTTTTTGTCCGACATTTTCAGATCTTTTTTTTCAGACTTCTTTTGTCCGATAATTTTCAGATCTTTTTTTTCAGACTTTTTTTGTCCGAATATTTTGAGATCTTTTTTTCAAAACGTTTTTTTGTCCGACAATTTTCAGATCTTTTTTTTCAGACTTTTTTTGTCCGACAATTTTCAGACTTTTTTTGTCCGACAATTTTCAGACTTTTTTTGTCCGACATTTTTCAGACTTTTTTTGTCCGACATTTTTCAGACTTTTTTTGTCTGAATATTTTGAGATCTTTTTTTCAAAACTTTTTTTGTCCGACAATTTTCAGATCATTTTTTTCAGACTTCTTTTGTCCGACAATTTTCAGACTTTTTTTGTCCGACAATTTTCAGACTTTTTTTGTCCGACATTTTTCAGACTTTTTTTGTCCGACATTTTTCAGACTTTTTTTGTCTGAATATTTTGAGATCTTTTTTTCAAAACTTTTTTTGTCCGACAATTTTCAGATCATTTTTTTCAGACTTCTTTTGTCCGACATTTTTCAGATCTTTTTTTTCAGACTTTTTTTGGGGTTTTTTTTCGGGCTTTTTATAGGAAATTTTTTCAGACTTTTTTTGTCCGACATTTTTCAGATATTTTTTCCAGACTTTTTTTGTCCGACAATTTTCAGATCTTTTTTTTCAGACTTCTTTTGTCTGACATTTTTCAGACTTTTTTTGTCCGACATTTTTAAGTCTTTTTTTTCAGACTTTTTTTTCAGACATTTTCAGATCTTTTTTTTCAGACTTTTTTTGTCCGACATTTTCAGATCTTTTTTTTCAGACTTCTTTTGTCCGACATTTTTCAGACTGTTTTTGTCCGACATTTTTCAGATCTTTTTTTTCAGACTTTTTTTGTCCGACAATTTTCAAATCTTTTTTTTCAGACTTCGTTTGTCCGACAATTGTCAGAATTTTTTTTCAGACTTTTTTTGTCCGACCTTTTCAGATCTTTTTTTCCAGACTTTTTTTGTCCGACATTTTTCAGACTTCTTTTGTCCGAAATTTTTCAGATATTTTTTCCAGACTTTTTTTGTCCGACAATTTTCAGATCTTTTTTTTCAGACTTTTTTTTCAGACATTTTCAGATCTTTTTTTTTGTACAGTTATTTCAGACTTCTTTTGTCCGACATTTTTCAGATATTTTTTTCAAAACGTTTTTTTCGGACAGTTTTTTCAGACTTCTTTTGTCCGACATTTTTCAGATATTTTTTCCAGACTTTTTTTGTCCGACAATTTTCAGATCTTTTTTTTCAGACTTTTTTTTCAGACATTTTCAGATCTTTTTTTTTGAACAGTTATTTCAGACTTCTTTTGTCCGACAATTTTCAGATCTTTTTTTTCAGACTTCTTTTGTCCGACATTTTTCAGACTTTTTTTGTCCGACAATTTTCAGATCTTTTTTTTCAGACTTCTTTTGTCCGACATTTTTCAGACTTCTTTTGTCCGACATTTTTCAGATCTTTTTTTCAGATCATTTTTTTCAGACTTCTTTTGTCCGACATTTTTCAGATCTTTTTTTTCAAACTTTTTTTGGGGGGTTTTTTCGGGCTTTTTTTAGGAAATTTTTTCAGACTTTTTTTGTCCGACATTTTTCAGATATTTTTTCCAGACTTTTTTTGTCCGACAATTTTCAGATCTTTTTTTTCAGACTTCTTTTGTCTGACATTTTTCAGACTTTTTTTGTCCGACATTTTTCAGACTTTTTTTTTCAGATATTTTCAGATATTTTTTTTCGGACAGTTTTTCCAGACTTCTTTTGTCCGACATTTTTCAGATATTCTTTCCAGACTTTTTTTGTCCGACATTTTCAGATATTTTTTTTCAGACTTTTTATGTCCGACAATTTTCAGACTTTTTTTTTAAACTTTTTTTGTCCAACTTTTTTCAGATCTTTTTTTTCAGACTTTTTTTTCAGACTTTTTTTATCAGACATTTTTCAGACTTTTTTTGTCCGACATTTTTCAGATATTTTTTTCAGATCTTTTTTTTCGGACATTTTTTCAGACTTTTTTTGTCCGACATTTTTCAGACTTTTTTTTCAGATATTTTCAGATCTTTTTTTTCGGACAGTTTTTCCAGACTTCTTTTGTCCGACATTTTTCAGATATTTTTTCCAGACTTTTTTTGTCCGACAATTTTCAGATCTTTTGTTTTAGACATTTTTTTCAGACATTTTCAGATCTTTTTTTGTCCGACATTTTTCAGACTTTTTTTTCAGACATTTTCAGATCTTTTTTTTCGGACAGTTTTTCAAACTTCTTTTGTCCGACATTTTTCAGACTTTTTTTGTCCGACATTTTTCAGATATTTTTTTCAGTTCTTTTTTTTCAGACTTTTTTTGTTCGACAATTTTGAGATCTTTTTTTCCAGACTTTTTTTGTCCGACAATTTTTAGATATTTTTTTTCAGACTTTTTATGTCCGACAATTTTCAGACTTTTTTTTTAAACTTTTTTTGTCCAACTTTTTTCAGATCTTTTTTTTCAGACTTTTTTTTCAGACTTTTTTTATCAGACATTTTTCAGACATTTTTTTCAGACTTTTTTTGTCCGACATTTTTCAGATATTTTTTTCAGACTTTTTTTGTCCGACATTTTTCAGACTTTTTTTTCAGACATTTTCAGATCTTTTATTCAGATCTTTTTTTTCAGACTTTTTTTATCCGACATTTTTCAGATATTTTTTTCAGACTTTTTTTGTCCGACATTTTTCAGACTTTTTTTTCAGACATTTTCAGATCTTTTTTTTCGGACAGTTTTTCAAACTTCTTTTGTCCGACATTTTTCAGACTTTTTTTGTCCGACATTTTTCAGATATTTTTTTCAGACTTTTTTTGTCCGACATTTTTCAGACTTTTTTTTCAGACATTTTCAGATCTTTTTTTTCGGACAGTTTTTCAAACTTCTTTTGTCCGACATTTTTCAGACTTTTTTTGTCCGACATTTTTCAGATATTTTTTTCAGTTCTTTTTTTTCAGACTTTTTTTGTTCGACAATTTTGAGATCTTTTTTTCCAGACTTTTTTTGTCCGACAATTTTTAGATATTTTTTTTCAGACTTTTTATGTCCGACAATTTTCAGACTTTTTTTTTAAACTTTTTTTGTCCAACTTTTTTCAGATCTTTTTTTTCAGACTTTTTTTTCAGACTTTTTTTATCAGACATTTTTCAGACATTTTTTTCAGACTTTTTTTGTCCGACATTTTTCTGATATTTTTTTTCGGACAGTTTATTCAGACTTCTTTTGTCCGACATTTTTCAGACTTTTTTTCAGACTTTTTTTCGGGCTTTCTTTCAGACATTTTTCAGATCTTTTTTTTCAGACTTTTTTTTGGGGTTTTTTTCGGGCATTTTTTAGGACATTTTTTCAGACTTTTTTTGTCCGACATTTTTCAGATATTTTTTCCAGACTTTTTTTGTCCGACAATTTTCAGATCTTTTTTTTCAATATAATTAAAGTTGTTACACAGTGTGGAAAAGTGTTCAATCATTTCTCTTTGTTGAGCGGAACGTGCCCGATGTGTTCCATGGCGTTCCTGGAGGTGGCAGCAGAGCATAGTTAGCTGCATGTGGGATTCTTCTGTTGTTGAGGGAAGATAAAAACTAAGGGACATTTGGAGTTTAGGGTAAAGAAACACACTAGCTACACTTGTAAACATTACATTTAATTAGTTTTGCATTACATTACATTTAGTTTGTTTTTGTGTGAATTTATTATTATTATTCGTTGTCTGCCGAATAAGCGCAATTTGCCGTGAGCTGGAATGAGATGGAAACATGAAACTTGGCATAGGAACTGGAATGATGTGCAGCTGCTTCTCAAGAACTATGACCCCAATCGGCCACATGATGGCGCTGTAATTAACGCCCAAACACGCGATTTTGAAAAGGCCACGCCCCTCACACCGTAAGTCTGATTGACTTGAAACTCGACACACATGTCTAGCTCCGTGTGATTTACAAAAAAGCTGCTCAGACCACTAACGTCCGCCTAACTAAATTTTCCGCCATATTGGATTTTTTGAAAAACAGATTTTTGACATCTCTTCCTAAACCGTAGGTCAAATCGCTAACAAATTTTCTGTGGATCATTATTGGGCTAATGTCATCTAAAGTTTCATAAAGCGTGTTGATACCTCATTGCGTTTTGAATCTGTTGACCAACAAACTTTTCAATTGGAGGGGCTTAGCAGGAAATTAGCCATAATTCATTGACCATTAGTCAAATCATCATAAATCTTGGTAGATATCTTCAGTACATGTTTGGGAAGAGGCAAGGTTTTCTGCTTGACACATAGGGGGCGCCACTAAATATCAGAAACTTGTATCGCAAGATCCGGTGGACAGAATATTATCAAATTTGGTGCACATACGCTGGGGGCAAGTATTAACCAAGATCTATAGTGTCATATTGATCGGTGCATGTGGGCGTGGCCTATTTAGCATTTTATGCTAAATTATGCCTTTGCTCAATTTGCTGTGAGCTGGAACGAGCTAGAGACATGAGACTTGGTACCATAACTGTACATGATGTCATAATGCTTCACATAAAATATGAAAACAATTGGCCACATGGTGGCGCTATAAAATTTTTCAAGGCCAGCCCCCTCACACCATAAGTCCTATCAATTTGAAATTTGACAGACATGTGCTGCTGAATGTGATCTACAAAAAAGTCTCATGGACCACGAAAGTCCACCGACTAAATTTTCCGCCATGTTGAATTTTTTGAAAAACACATTCTCCTCCTAAACCGTAGGTCTGATTGCTGGCATATTTTCTGCGAATCATTATTGGACCAGGCTCATCAAAGGTTGCATAAAGCTTGTTGATATGTTATTGTGTTGTTAAGATATTGACCAATTCATTTTTAAGGGGCGGGCTCAGCACGTCAATAGACCTAACTTCACAAGCCTTTGGCCCATCATCTCCAAACTTGCAGCATATGTTCACAAGAGTAGCGGAAACATCTGCGGAAAGTTTCATTCAAATCGGCCACATGGTGGCGCTGTAATTAACGCCCAAACATGCGATTTTGGAAAGGCCACGCCCCTCAAACCGTAAGTCCGATTGACTTGAAATGTGACACATATGTGCAACTCCGTGTGATCTACAATAAAGCCTCTTGGACCTCCAAAGTGCACCTGGAAATATTTTCCGCCATATTGGATTTTTTGAAAAACACATTTTTGACATCTCCTCCTAAGCCGTTGGTCCGATTGCTGGAATATTTTCTGCGAATCATTATTGGACCAGGCTCATCAAAAGTTGCATTAAGCTTGTTGATATGTTATTGCGTTGTGAAGATATTGACCAATACATTTCTAAGAGGCGTGCCTCAGCACATCAATAGACCTAACTTCACAAGCCTTTGGCCCATCATCTCCAAACTTGCAGCATACAAGAGTAGTTGAAACATCCGCTGAAAGTTTCATTCAAATCGACCACTAGGCGGGCGCTTTGAGCGATAAAGGCTATAACCCGCGAAATGCCGCTTGCGGCTTTAATTCATTTTAAATTGATATAACTGTGTGGATGTGTAAATATGTTTTATATATTTCATGTTTATTCTTTTACAATGTAATTGTAACCTGTGTTGAAATGTACCACTATACGATCACAATGTACAACTCTAGTTTTCATCACTAAGCCAAAGAATGCATTTCTCCTCAAGAAACACTGAAAAGTGGATTCATATGAAAAATGTGAAATTTCTTCACAGAAAAACATTTCTTGCATTGGAAACACACAAAAAAGGATAAATATGAAAGGGAACACAGTTTTCCAAAATCTAATATGATAGTTTTGGACTCCAGGCATCAAACTGTCAGTCTGAGCTGAATTCCATGTAAAACGCTAGTTTTCATCACTAACTCGCTTAATATGTCTTTCTCACCCAAAACCACTCAGGAACGCAATTTCTCCTCAAGAAACACTGAAACGTATGAAGAATATGTGATTTATTTACAGAAACACATCTGTTATACTGGAAACATACAAAAAAGAGACAGAATATGAAAAGAAACATTGTTTTCTCAAATTTTACATTAGAATTCGCTTCCTAGTATCAAATCTTCTTTCTGAGCTCAATTCTATGCAAAACTCTTGTTTTCATCACTAAACTCGCTTAATATGTCTTTCTCATCCAAAACCACTCAGGAACGCATTTCTCCTCAAGAAACACTGAAACGTACATTTATATGAAGAATATGTGATTTATTTACAGAAACACATCTGTTATACTGGAAACATACAAAAAAGAGACAGAATATGAAAAGAAACATTGTTTTCTCAAATTTTACATTAGAATTCGCTTCCAAGTATCAAATCGTCATTCTGAGTTCAATTCTATGCAAAACTCTTGTTTTCATCACTAAAATCAGTTAATATCTCTTTCTCTTCAATAAACCACACAGAAAAGCATTTCTCCTCAAGAAACACTGAAACGTACATTTATATGAAGAATATGTGATTTATTTACAGAAACACATCTGTTATACTGGAAACATACAAAAAAGAGACAGAATATGAAAAGAAACATTGTTTTCTCAAATTTTACATTAGAATTCGCTTCCAAGTATCAAATCGTCATTCTGAGTTCAATTCTATGCAAAACTCTTGTTTTCATCACTAAAATCAGTTAATATCTCTTTCTCTTCAATAAACCACACAGAAAAGCATTTCTCCTCAAGAAACACTGAAAAGTGCATTTATATGAAAATGATGTGATTTCTTCAGAAAAGAAATCTATTTTATTGGAAACATAAAAAACAGGATGAAAATGAAAGGGAATATATTTTTACAATTTTTTTACATAATAGTTGGCCTTTCTGCATCAAACCTTCACACTGACCTCAATTCCATGTAAAACTTTAGTTTTCATCACTAAACTTGCTTAAACTGTTTTAAAAAAAATCCATTTTATGATATGTCAAAAGATTTCATGAAAAAAAAGTCATAGGCATGTCGAAAAAAATCCATGAAATAAATTAAATTGTATAATATGTTGAAAAAAATAATTTAAAAAAATGTGTCGTATAATATGTCGAAAAATTTCTTGGAAAAAAAGTTATAGTATAGCATTTTGAAATTTTTTGGAAAAAAATACAATATTGTATATATCATATGTTGAAAAAATTAATGAAAAAAGTCTAATTCTAATTAAAAATTTCCAAATTCAGCCCGTGACGTTGTGGTCAGCTGCACTGTCCCCGATGAAAAAAGCATACACTTGTTGTGTGCCGCCACTTTTTTTGAGTTATCGGTATGCCCCTCGTTTCATTTTCTTCATCAACAGCGTGACAGAAGCCACAGCGCTGGCCGCCATCTCCCGGGCTGGCCCGAAGAGGGGACCTGTCACGATGGGAGAAACTCTCCTCGTCTGCAGCCTGCGAGGAAGTGGAACAGGCGTCTTCCGATTTGCCACGAGATCCCGCCTTGGCCCTCCCCTTCTCAAACCTTCCACTGCCCCTACTTTGAGGAGGCAATGAGTCTGAATCATTGGCCAAAAAAAAAGTCAATAGAAGTTTTTTCAGACTTCTATTGTCCGACATTTTTCAGACTTTTTTTTCAGACATTTTCAGATCTTTTTTTTCCCACAGTTCTTCAAACTTCTTTTGTCCGACATTTTTCAGACTTTTTTTGTGCGACATTTTTCAGATATTTTTTTCAGTTCTTTTTTTTCAGACTTTTTTTTCTGGCTTTTTTTGTTCGACATTTTTCAGATATTTTTTTCAGACTTTTTTTGTCCGACAATTTTCAGACTTTTTTTTAAACTTTTTTTGTCCAACATTTTTCAGAAATTTTTTTTCAGACTTTTTTTTCAGACATTTTCAGATCTTTTTTTTTGGACAGTTTTTTCAGAGTTCTTTTTTCCGACATTTTTCAGATCTTTTTTTTCAGACTTTTTTTTGGGGGGTTTTTCGGGCTTTTTTTAGGAAATTTTTTCAGACTTTTTTTGTCCGACAATTTTCAGATATTTTTTTTCAGACTTTTTTTGTCCGACAATTTTCAGACTTTTTTTTAAACTTTTTTTGTCCAACATTTTTCAGATATTTTTTTCAGACTTTTTTTGTCCGACAATTTTCAGACTTTTTTTTAAACTTTTTTTGTCCAACATTTTTCAGATCTTTTTTTTCAGACTTTTTTTTCAGACATTTTCAGATCTTTTTTTTTGGACAGTTTTTTCAGAGTTCTTTTTTCCGACATTTTTCAGATCTTTTTTTTCAGACTTTTTTTTGGGGGGTTTTTCGGGCTTTTTTTAGGAAATTTTTCCAGACTTTTTTTGTCCGACAATTTTCAGATATTTTTTTTCAGACTTTTTTTGTCCGACAATTTTCAGACTTTTTTTTAAACTTTTTTTGTCCAACATTTTTCAGATATTTTTTTCAGACTTTTTTTGTCCGACAATTTTCAGACTTTTTTTTAAACTTTTTTTGTCCAACAATTTTCAGATCTTTTTTTTCAGACTTTTTTTTCAGACATTTTCAGATCTTTTTTTTTGGACAGTTTTTTCAGAGTTCTTTTTTCCGACATTTTTCAGATCTTTTTTTTCAGACTTTTTTTGGGGGGTTTTTTCGGGCTTTTTTTAGGAAATTTTTTCAGACTTTTTTTGTCCGACCTTTTCAGATCTTTTTATCCAGACTTTTTTTGTCCGACAATTTTCAGATCTTTTTTTTCAGACTTTTTTTTCAGACATTTTCAGATCTTTTTTTTTGGACAGTTTTTTCAGAGTTCTTTTTTCCGACATTTTTCAGATCTTTTTTTTCAGACTTTTTTTGGGGGGTTTTTTCGGGCTTTTTTTAGGAAATTTTTTCAGACTTTTTTTGTCCGACCTTTTCAGATCTTTTTATCCAGACTTTTTTTGTCCGACAATTTTCAGATCTTTTTTTTCAGACTTTTTTTTCAGACATTTTCAGATCTTTTTTTTTGTACAGTTATTTCAGACTTCTTTTGTCCGACATTTTTCAGATATTTTTTTCAGATCTTTTTTTTCGGACAGTTTTTTCAGACTTCTTTTGTCCGACATTTTTCAGATATTTTTTCCAGACTTTTTTTGTCCGAAATTTTCAGATCTTTTTTTTCAGACTTTTTTTGTTCGACAATTTTGAGATCTTTTTTTCCAGACTTTTTTTGTCCGACATTTTTCAGACTTCTTTTGTCCGACATTTTTCAGATATTTTTTCCAGACTTTTTTTGTCCGACAATTTTCAGATCTTTTTTTCAGACTTCTTTTGTCCGACATTTTTCAGACTGTTTTTGTCCGACATTTTTCAGATCTTTTTTTTCAGACTTTTTTTGTCTGAATATTTTGAGATCTTTTTTTCAAAACTTTTTTTGTCCGACAATTTTCAGATCTTTTTTTTCAGACTTATTTTGTCCGACTTTTTTCAGACTGTTTTTGTCCGACATTTTTCAGATCTTTTTTTTCAAACTTTTTTTGTCTGAATATTTTGAGATCTTTTTTTCAAAACTTTTTTTGTCCGACAATTTTCAGATGTTTTTTTTTCAGACTTTTTTTTGTGGTTTTTTTCGGGCTTTTCTTAGGAAATTTTTTCAGACTTTTTTTGTCCGACATTTTTCAGATATTTTTTCCAGACTTTTTTTGTCCGACAATTTTCAGATCTTTTTTTTCAGACTTCTTTTGTCCGACATTTTTCAGACTTTTTTTGTCCGACAATTTTCAGATCTTTTTTTTCAGACTTTTTTTGTCCGACATTTTTCATATATTTTTTTCAGTTCTTTTTTTTGGGGTTGGACTCTATTCTTCTCTGGAGTTGCCCATGGTGTGAGGCGCCGGGCGGGTGTGGGGATACTCACAAATCCCCGGCTGAGTGCCGCTATGTTGGAGTTTACCCCGGTGGACGAGAGGGTCGCCTCCCTACGCCTTCGGGTTATGGGGGGGGAAAACTCTGACTGTTGTTTGTGCGTATGCACCAAACAGCAGTTCGGAGTATTCGGCCTGAATGGAGTCCTGTATGGGGCTCCAGTAGGGGACTCCATAGTTCTCCTGGGAGACTTCAACGCGCACGTGGGCAACGATGGAGACACCTGGAGTGGCGTGATTGGGAGGAACGGCCTCCCTGATCTAAACCCGAGTGGTCGTTTGTTATTGGACTTCTGTGCTAGTCATGGACTGTCCATAACGAACACCATGTTCGAACATAAGGATGCTCATAAGTGTACGTGGTACCAGAGCACCCTAGGCCGAAGGTCGATGATCGATTTTGTAATCGTATCGTCTGATCTGAGGCCGCATGTTTTGGACACTCGGGTGAAGAGAGGGGCGGAGCTGTCAACTGATCACCATCTGGTGGTGAGTTGGGTCAGAGGGTGGGGGAAGACTCTGGACAGACCTGGTAAGCCCAAACGCGTAGTGAGGGTGAACTGGGAACGTCTGGAGGAGGCCCCTGTCCGAGAGATCTTCAACTCACACCTCCGGCGGAGCTTTTCTGGCATCCCTGTGGAGGTTGGGGGCATTGAACCCAAATGGGCGATGTTCAAAGCTTCCATTGTTGAAGCTACGGCGGTGAGCTGTGGTTTTAAGGTCTTAGGTGCCTCAAGGGGCGGCAACCCTCGAACACCGTGGTGGACACCGGTGGTCAGGGAAGCCGTCCGACTGAAGAAGGAGGCCTTCCGGGATATGTTATCTCGGAGGTCTCCGGAGGCAGTTGCAGGGTACCGACGGGCCCGAAGAGCAGCAGCCACTGCCGTGACGGAGGCAAAGCAGCGGGCGTGGGAGGAGTTCGGAGCAGCCATGGAGAAGGACTTTCGGTCGGCACCAAAGTGCTTCTGGAAAACCATCCGGCACCTCAGGAGGGGGAAACGGGGAACCATCCAAGCTGTGTACAGTAAGGATGGGACACTGTTGACCTCAACTGAGGAGGTAATCGGGCGGTGGAAGGAGCACTTTGAGGAACTTCTGAATCCGACCAATACGCCCTCTATGGTAGAGGCAGAGCTGGAAGCTGATGGGGGACCATCATCAATTACCCTGGTGGAAGTCACTGAGGTAGTCAAACAACTCCACAGTGGCAAAGCCCCGGGGATTGATGAGATCCGCCCAGAAATGCTGAAGGCTCTGGGTGGCGAGGGGCTGTCTTGGATGACACGTCTCTTCAACACCGCGTGGAAGTCGGTGACAGTGCCTACGGAGTGGCAGACCGGGGTGGTGGTCCCCCTTTTCAAAAAGGGGGACCAGAGAGTGTGTGCCAATTACAGGGGTATCACACTGCTCAGCCTCCCTGGTAAAGTCTACTCCAAGGTGCTGGAAAGGAGGGTTCGGCCGATAGTCGAACCTCAGATCGAAGAGGAACAATGCGGATTCCGTCCTGGCCGTGGAACAACGGACCAGCTCTTCACTCTCGCAAGGATCCTGGAGGGGGCCTGGGAGTATGCCCATCCAGTCTACATGTGCTTTGTGGACTTGGAGAAGGCATATGACCGGGTCCCCCGGGAGATACTGTGGGGGGTGCTGCGGGAGTATGGGGTGAGGGGGGCACTTCTCAGGGCCATCCAATCCCTGTACGCCCAAAGCGAGAGCTGTGTTCGGATCCTCGGCAGTAAGTCGGACTCGTTTCCGGTGGGGGTTGGCCTCCGCCAGGGCTGCGCTTTGTCACCAATCCTGTTCGTGATATTCATGGACAGGATATCGAGGCGTAGTCGGGGGGAGGAGGGTTTGCAGTTCGGTGCGCTGCTTTTTGCAGATGATGTGGTCCTGTTGGCATCATCGGTCTGCGACCTCCAGCACTCACTGGATCGGTTCGCAGCCGAGTGTGACGCAGTCGGGATGAGAATCAGCACCTCTAAATCTGAGGCCATGGTTCTCAGCAGGAAACCGATGGATTGCCTACTCCGGGTAGGAAATGAGTCCTTACCCCAAGTGAAGGAGTTTAAGTATCTCGGGGTCTTGTTCGCGAGTGAGGGGACGATGGAACGTGAGATTGGTCGGAGAATCGGAGCAGCAGGGGCGGTATTGCATTCGCTTTACCGCACCGTTGTGACGAAAAGAGAGCTGAGCCGGAAGGCAAAGCTCTCGAGCTACCGTTCAATCTTCGTTCCTACTCTCACCTATGGTCATGAGGGTTGGGTCATGACCGAAAGAACGAGGTCGCGGGTGCAAGCGGCCGAAATGGGTTTCCTCAGGAGGGTGGCTGGCGTCTCCCTTAGAGATAGGGTAAGAAGCTCAGTCATCCGTGAGGGACTCGGAGTAGAGTCCTTGCTCCTTTGCGTCGAAAGGAGCCAGTTGAGGTGGTTCGGGCATCTAGCACGGATGCCTCCTGGGCGCCTCCCTTGGGAGGCGATCCAGGCACGACCAGCTGGGAGGAGACCACGGGGAAGACCCAGGACTAGGTGGAGAGATTATATCTCTACTCTGGCCTGGGAACGCCTCGGGATCCCCCAGTCAGAGCTGGTTAATGTGGCCCGGGAAAGGGAAGTTTGGGGTCCCCTGCTGGAGCTGTTGCCCCCGCGACCCGATCCCGGATAAGCGGTTGAAGATGGATGGATGGAGTTCTTTTTTTTCAGACTTTTTTTGTCCGACAATTTTCAGATATTTTTTTCCAGACTTTTTTTGTCCGACAATTTTCAGATATTTTTTTTCAGACTTTTTTTTCAGACATTTTCAGATCTTTTTTTTTTGAACAGTTATTTCAGACTTCTTTTGTCCGACAATTTTCAGATCTTTTTTTTCAGACTTCTTTTGTCCGACATTTTTCAGAATTTTTTTGTCCGACAATTTTCAGATCTTTTTTTTCAGACTTCTTTTGTCCGACATTTTTCAGACTTCTTTTGTCCGACATTTTTCAGATCTTTTATTCAGATATTTTTTTCAGACTTTTTTTGTCCGACATTTTTCAGACTTCTTTTGTCCGAAATTTTTCAGATATTTTTTCCAGACTTTTTTTGTCCGAAATTTTCAGATCTTTTTTTTCGGACTTTTTTTGTTCGACAATTTTGAGATCTTTTTTTCCAGACTTTTTTTGTCCGACATTTTTCAGACTTCTTTTGTCCGACATTTTTCAGATATTTTTTCCAGACTTTTTTTGTCCGACAATTTTCAGATCTTTTTTTTCAGACTTTTTTTTCAGACATTTTCAGATCTTTTTTTTTGTACAGTTATTTCAGACTTCTTTTGTCCGACATTTTTCAGATATTTTTTTCAGATATTTTTTTTCGGACAGTTTTTTCAGACTTCTTCTGTCCGACATTTTTCAGACTTCTTTTGTCCGACATTTTTCAGATATTTTTTCCAGACTTTTTTTGTCCGACAATTTTCAGATCTTTTTTTTCAGACTTTTTTTTCAGACATTTTCAGATCTTTTTTTTTGTACAGTTATTTCAGACTTCTTTTGTCCGACATTTTTCAGATCTTTTTTTTCAGACTTTTTTTTCAGACATTTTCAGATCTTTTTTTTTGTACAGTTATTTTAGACTTTTTTTGTCCGACATTTTTCAGATATTTTTTTCAGATCTCTTTTTTCGGACAGTTTTTTCAGACTTCTTTTGTCCGACATTTTTCAGATATTCTTTCCAGACTTTTTTTGTCCGACATTTTCAGACTTTTTTTGTCCGACATTTTTCAGATATTTTTTTCAGATCTTTTTTTTCAGACTTTTTTTGTCCGACAATTTTCAGATCTTTTTTTTCAGACTTTTTTTGTCCGACATGTTTCAGATCTTTTGTTTCTGACATTTTTTTCAGACATTTTCAGATCTTTTTTTTCAGACAGTTTTTTCAGAGTTCTTTTTGTCCAACATTTTTCAGATCTTTTTTTTCAGACTTTTTTTTCAGAAATTTTCAAATCTTTTTTTTTGGACAGTTTTTTCAGACTTCTTTTGTCCGACAATTTTCAGATCTTTTTTTTCAGACTTTTTTTGTCCGATAATTTTCAGATCTTTTTTTTCAGACTTCTTTTGTCCGACATCTTTCAGACTTTTTTTGTCCGACATTTTTCAGACTTTTTTTTCAGACATTTTCAGATCTTTTTTTTCGGACAGTTTTTTCAGACTTTTTTTGTCCGACATTTTTCAGACTTTTTTTTCAGACATTTTCAGATCTTTTTTTTCGGACAGTTTTTTCAGACTTCTTTTGTCTGACATTTTTCAGATATTCTTTGCAGACTTTTTTTGTCCGACATTTTCAGATCTTTTTTTTCAGACTTTTTTTATCCGACAATTTTCAGATCTTTTTTTTCAGACTTCTTTTGTCCGACATTTTTCAGACTTTTTTTGTCCGACATTTTTCAGAACTTTTTTTTCAGACTTCTTTTGTCCGACATTTTTCAGATCTTTTTTTTCAGACTTTTTTTTCAGACATTTTCAGATCTTTTTTTTCGGACAGTTTTTTGAGACTTCTTTTGTCCGACATTTTTCAGATATTTTTTTCAGATATTTTTTTTCAGACTTTTTTTTTCAGACATTTTCAGATCTTTTTTTTCGGACATTTTTTTCAGACTTCTTTTGTCCGACATTTTTCAGACTTCTTTTGTCCGACATTTTTCAGATCTTTTTTCCAGACTTTTTTTGTCCGACAATTTTCAGATCTTTTTTTCCAGACTTTTTTTGTCCGACAATTTTCAGATCTTTTTTTTCAGACTTTTTTTTCAGACATTTTCAGATCTTTTTTTTTGTACAGTTGTTTCAGACTTCTTTTGTCCGACATTTTTCAGATATTTTTTTCAGATCTTTTTTTTCGGACAGTTTTTTCAGACTTTTTTTGTCCAACATTTTTCAGATATTTTTTCCAGACTTTTTTTATCCGACAATTTTCAGATCTTTTTTTCCAGACTTTTTTTGTACGACATTTTTCAGACTTCTTTTGTCCGACATTTTTCAGATATTTTTTCCAGACTTTTTTTGTCCGACAATTTACAGATCTTTTTTTTCAGACTTTTTTTTCAGACATTTTCAGATCTTTTTTTTCGGACAATTTTTTCAGACTTCTTTTGTCCGACAATTTTCAGATCTTTTTTTTCAGACTTCTTTTGTCCGACATTTTTCAGATCTTTTTTTTCAGACTTTTTTTTGGGGGTTTTTTCGGGCATTTTTTAGGACATTTTTTCAGACTTTTTTTGTCCGACATTTTTCAGATATTTTTTCCAGACTTTTTTTGTCCGACAATTTTCAGATCTTTTTTTTCAATATAATTAAAGTTGTTACACAGTGTGGAAAAGTGTTCAATCATTTCTCTTTGTTGAGCGGAACGTGCCCGATGTGTTCCATGGCGTTCCTGGAGGTGGCAGCAGAGCATAGTTAGCTGCATGTGGGATTCTTCTGTTGTTGAGGGAAGATACAAACTAAGGGACATTTGGAGTTTAGGGTAAAGAAACACACTAGCTACACTTGTAAACATTACATTTAATTAGTTTTGCATTACATTACATTAAGTTAGTTTGTTTTTGTGTGAATTTATTATTATTATTCGTTGTCTGCCGAATAAGCGCAATTTGCCGTGAGCTGGAATGAGATGGAAACATGAAACTTGGCATAGGAACTGGAATGATGTGCAGCTGCTTCTCAAGAACTATGACCCCAATCGGACGCGATTTTGAAAAGGCCACGCCCCTCACACCGTAAGTCTGATTGACTTGAAACTCGACACACATGTCTAGCTCCGTGTGATCTACAAAAAAGCTGCTCAGACCACTAACGTCCGCCTAACTAGATCTTCCGCCATATTGGATTTTTTGTAAAACACATTTTTGACATCTCCTCCTAAACCGTAGGTCCGATTGCTACCAAATTTTCTGTGGATCATTATTGGGCTAATGTCATCTAAAGTTTCATAAAGAGTGTTCATACCTCATTGCGTTATGAATCTGTTGACCAACAAACTTTTCAATTGGAGGGGCTTAGCAGGAAATTAGCCATAATTCATTGACCATTAGTCAAATCATCATAAATCTTGGTAGATATCTTCAGTACATGTTTGGGAAGAGGCATACCAAAGCGTTTTCTGCTTGACACATAGGGGGCGCCACAAATATCAGAAACTTGTATCGCACGATCCGGTGGACAGAATTTTATCAAATTTGGTGCACATACTCTGGGGGCAAGTATTAACCAAGATCTATAGTGTCATATTGATCGGTGCATGTGGGCGTGGCCTATTTAGCATTTTATGCTAAATTATGCCTTTGCTCAATTTGCTGTGAGCTGGAACGAGCTAGAGACATGAGACTTGGTACCATAACTGTACATGATGTCATAATGCTTCACATAAAATATGAAAACAATTGGCCACATGGTGACGCTATAAAATTTTTCAAGGCCAGCCCCCTCACACCATAAGTCCTATCAATTTGAAATTTGACAGACATGTGCTGCTGAATGTGATCTACAAAAAAGTCTCTTGGACCACGAAAGTCCACCAACTAAATTTTCCGCCATGTTGAATTTTTTGAAAAACACATTTTTGACATCTCCTCCTAAACCGTAGGTCTGATTGCTGGCATATTTTCTGCGAATCATTATTGGACCAGGCTCATCAAAGGTTGCATAAAGCTTGTTGAAATGTTATTGTGTTGTGAAGATATTGACCAATTAATTTTTAAGGGGCGGGCTCAGCACATCAATAGACCTAACTTCAAAAGCCTTTGGCCCATCATCTCCAAACTTGCAGCATATGTTCACAAGAGTAGCTGAAACATCTGCTGAAAGTTTCATTCAAATCGGCCACATGGTGGCGCTGTAATTAACGCCCAAACATGCAATTTTGGAAAGGCCACGCCCCTCAAACCGTAAGTCCGATTGACTTGAAATGTTACACATATGTGCAACTCCGTGTGATCTACAATAACGCCTCTTGGACCTCCAAAGTGCACCTGGAAATATTTTCCGCCATATTGGATTTTTTGAAAAACACATTTTTGACATCTCCTCCTAAGCCGTTGGTCCGATTGCTGGAATATTTTCTGCGAATTATTATTAGACCGGGCTCATCAAAAGTTGCATTAAGCTTGTTGATATGTTATTGCGTTGTGAAGATATTGACCAATACATTTCTAAGAGGCGTGCCTCAGCACATCAATAGACCTAACTTCACAAGCCTTTGGCCCATCATCTCCAAACTTGCAGCATACAAGAGTAGTTGAAACATCCGCTGAAAGTTTCATTCAAATCGACCACTAGGCGGGCGATTTGAGCGATAAAGGCTATAACCCGCGAAATGCCGCTTGCGGCTTTAATTCATTTTAAATTGATATAACTATGTGGATGTGGAAATATGTTTTATATATTTCATGTTTATTCTTTTACAATGTAATTGTAACCTGTGTTGAAATGTACCACTATACGATCACAATGTACAACTCTAGTTTTCATCACTAAGCCAAAGAGTGCATTTCTCCTCAAGAAACACTGAAAAGTGGATTCATATGAAAAATATGAAATTTCTTCACAGAAAAACATTTCTTGCATTGGAAACACACAAAAAAGGATAAATATGAAAGGGAACACAGTTTTCCAAAATCTAATATGATAGTTTTGGACTCCAGGCATCAAACTGTCAGTCTGAGCTGAATTCCATGTAAAACGCTAGTTTTCATCACTAACTCGCTTAATATGTCTTTCTCATCCAAAACCACTCAGGAACGCATTTCTCCTCAAGAAACACTGAAACGTGCATTTATATGAAGAATATGTGATTTATTTACAGAAACACATCTGTTATACTGGAAACATACAAAAAAGAGACAGAATATGAAAAGAAACATTGTTTTCTCAAATCTGACATTAGAATTCGCTTCCAAGTATCAAATCTTCATTCTAAGCGCAAAACTCTTGTTTTCATCACTAAACTCGCTTAATATGTCTTTCTCATCCAAAACCACTCAGGAACGCATTTCTCCTCAAGAAACACTGAAAAGTGCATTTATATGAAAATGATGTGATTTCTTCAGAAAAGAAATCTCTTTTATTGGAAACATAAAAAACAGGATGAAAATGAAAGGGAATATATTTTTACAATTTTTTTACATAATAGTTGGCCTTTCTGCATCAAACCTTCACACTGACCTCAATTCCATGTAAAACTTTAGTTTTCATCACTAAACTTGCTTAAACTGTTTTAAAAAAAATCCATTTTATGATATGTTAAAAGATTTCATGAAAAAAAAGTCATAGGCATGTCGAAAAAAATCCATGAAATAAATTAAATTGTATATGTTGAAAAAAATAATTTAAAAAAATGTATCGTATAATATGTCGAAAAATTTCTTGGAAAAAAAGTCAAAGTATAGTTTTTCAAAGAATGTCATGAAAAAAAAGTTATAGTATAGCATTTTGAAATTTTTTGGAAAAAAATACAATATTGTATATATCATATGTTGAAAAAATTAATGAAAAAAGTCTAATTCTAATTCAAAATTTCCAAATTCAGCTCGTGACGTTGTGGTCAGCTGCACTGTCCCCGATGAAAAAAGCATACACTTGTTGTGTGCCGCCACTTTTTTTGAGTTATCGGTATGCCCCTCGTTTCATTTTCTTCATCAACAGCGTGACAGAAGCCACAGCGCTGGCCGCCATCTCCCGGGCTGGCCCGAAGAGGGGACCTGTCCCAATGGGAGAAACTCTCCTCGTCTGCAGCCTGCGAGGAAGTGGAACAGGCGTCTTCCGATTTGCCACGAGATCCCGCCTTGGCCCTCCCCTTCTCAAACCTTCCACTACCCATACTTTGCAATGAGTCTGAATCATTGGCCAAAAAAAAATTCAATAGAAGTTTTTTCAGACTTCTATTGTCCGATCTTTTTCAGATCTTTTTTTCGGACAGTTTTTTCAGACTTCTTTTGTCCGACATTTTTCAGATATTCTTTCCAGACTTTTTTTGTCCGACATTTTCAGATCTTTTTTTTCAGACTTTTTTTGTCCGACATTTTCAGATCTTTTTTTTCAGACTTTTTTTGTCCGACAATTTTCAGATCTTTTTTTTCAGACTTCGTTTGACCGACAATTGTCAGAATTTTTTTTCAGACTTTTTTTGTCCGACATTTTTCAGATCTTTTTTTTCAGACATTTTCAGATCTTTTTTTTCGGACAGTTTTTTCAGACTTCTTTTGTCCTACATTTTTCAGACGTTTTTTCGGGGGTTTTTTCCAGATTTTTTTTCAGATCTTTTTTTTCAGACTTTTTTTGTCCGACATTTTTCAGACTTTTTTTTCAGACTTTTTTTTCAGATATTTTAAGATCTTTTTTTTCGGACAGTTTTTTCAGACTTCTTTTGTCCGACAATTTTCAGATCTTTTTTTTCAGACTTTTTTTGTCCGATAATTTTCAGATCTTTTTTTTCAGACTTCTTTTGTCCGACATCTTTCAGACTTTTTTTGTCCGACATTTTTCAGACTTTTTTTTCAGACATTTTCAGATCTTTTTTTTCGGACAGTTTTTTCAGACTTTTTTTGTCCGACATTTTTCAGATATTTTTTTCAGATCTTTTTTTTCAGACTTTTTTTGTCCGACAATTTTCAGATCTTTTTTTTCAGACTTTTTTTGTCCGACATGTTTCAGATCTTTTGTTTCTGACATTTTTTTCAGACATTTTCAGATCTTTTTTTTCAGACAGTTTTTTCAGAGTTCTTTTTGTCCAACATTTTTCAGATCTTTTTTTTCAGACTTTTTTTTCAAAAATTTTCAAATCTTTTTTTTCGGACAGTTTTTTCAGACTTCTTTTGTCCGACATCTTTCAGACTTTTTTTGTCCGACATTTTTCAGACTTTTTTTTCAGACATTTTCAGATCTTTTTTTTCGGACAGTTTTTTCAGACTTTTTTTGTCCGACATTTTTCAGACTTTTTTTTCAGACATTTTCAGATCTTTTTTTTCGGACAGTTTTTTCAGACTTCTTTTGTCCGACATTTTTCAGATATTCTTTGCAGACTTTTTTTGTCCGACATTTTCAGATCTTTTTTTTCAGACTTTTTTTATCCGACAATTTTCAGATCTTTTTTTTCAGACTTCTTTTGTCCGACATTTTTCAGACTTTTTTTGTCCGACATTTTTCAGAACTTTTTTTTCAGACTTTTTTTGTCCGACATTTTTCAGATCTTTTTTTTCAGACTTTTTTTTCAGACATTTTCAGATCTTTTTTTTCGGACAGTTTTTTGAGACTTCTTTTGTCCGACATTTTTCAGATATTTTTTTCAGATATTTTTTTTCAGACTTTTTTTTTCAGACATTTTCAGATCTTTTTTTTCGGACATTTTTTTCAGACTTCTTTTGTCCGACATTTTTCAGACTTCTTTTGTCCGACATTTTTCAGATCTTTTTTCCAGACTTTTTTTTCAGACTTTTTTCAGATCTTTTTTTCAGACTTTTTTTTCAGACATTTTCAGATCTTTTTTTTCGGACATTTTTTTCAGACTTCTTTTGTCCGACATTTTTCAGACTTCTTTTGTCCGACATTTTTCAGATCTTTTTTCCAGACTTTTTTTGTTCGACAATTTTCAGATCTTTTTTTCCAGACTTTTTTTGTCCGACAATTTTCAGATCTTTTTTTTCAGACTTTTTTTTCAGACATTTTCAGATCTTTTTTTTGTACAGTTGTTTCAGACTTCTTTTGTCCGACATTTTTCAGATCTTTTTTTCAGATCTTTTTTTTCGGACAGTTTTTTCAGACTTTTTTTATCCGACATTTTTCAGATATTTTTTCCAGACTTTTTTTATCCGACAATTTTGAGATCTTTTTTTCCAGACTTTTTTTGTACGACATTTTTCAGACTTCTTTTGTCCGACATTTTTCAGATATTTTTTCCAGACTTTTTTTGTCCGACAATTTACATATCTTCTTTTTCAGACTTTTTTTTCAGACATTTTCAGATCTTTTTTTTCGGACAATTTTTTCAGACTTCTTTTGTCCGACAATTTTCAGATCTTTTTTTTCAGACTTCTTTTGTCCGACATTTTTCAGATCTTTTTTTTCAGACTTTTTTTGGGGTTTTTTTCGGGCATTTTTTAGGACATTTTTTCAGACTTTTTTTGTCCGACATTTTTCAGATATTTTTTCCAGACTTTTTTTGTCCGACAATTTTCAGATCTTTTTTTTCAATATAATTAAAGTTGTTACACAGTGTGGAAAAGTGTTCAATCATTTCTCTTTGTTGAGCGGAACGTACCCTAACCCTAACCCCATGGCGTTCCTGGAGGTGGCAGCAGAGCATAGTTAGCTGCATGTGGGATTCTTCTGTTGTTGAGGGAAGATACAAACTAAGGGACATTTGGAGTTTAGGGTAAAGAAACACACTAGCTACACTTGTAAACATTACATTTAATTAGTTTTGCATTACATTACATTAAGTTAGTTTGTTTTTGTGTGAATTTATTATTATTATTCGTTGTCTGCCGAATAAGCGCAATTTGCCGTGAGCTGGAATGAGATGGAAACATGAAACTTGGCATAGGAACTGGAATGATGTGCAGCTGCTTCTCAAGAACTATGACCCCAATCGGACGCGATTTTGAAAAGGCCACGCCCCTCACACCGTAAGTCTGATTGACTTGAAACTCGACACACATGTCTAGCTCCGTGTGATCTACAAAAAAGCTGCTCAGACCACTAACGTCCGCCTAACTAGATCTTCCGCCATATTGGATTTTTTGTAAAACACATTTTTGACATCTCCTCCTAAACCGTAGGTCCGATTGCTACCAAATTTTCTGTGGATCATTATTGGGCTAATGTCATCTAAAGTTTCATAAAGAGTGTTCATACCTCATTGCGTTATGAATCTGTTGACCAACAAACTTTTCAATTGGAGGGGCTTAGCAGGAAATTAGCCATAATTCATTGACCATTAGTCAAATCATCATAAATCTTGGTAGATATCTTCAGTACATGTTTGGGAAGAGGCATA
The DNA here is from genome assembly GCA_916701275.1 of Sebastes miniatus. Taxonomy (NCBI): domain Eukaryota; kingdom Metazoa; phylum Chordata; class Actinopteri; order Perciformes; family Sebastidae; genus Sebastes; species Sebastes miniatus. The sequence goes on along the minus strand of CAKALS010000315.1, from coordinate 34,465 downwards.
CCAAAGCGTTTTCTGCTTGACACATAGGGGGCGCCACAAATATCAGAAACTTGTATCGCACGATCCGGTGGACAGAATTTTATCAAATTTGGTGCACATACTCTGGGGGCAAGTATTAACCAAGATCTATAGTGTCATATTGATCGGTGCATGTGGGCGTGGCCTATTTAGCATTTTATGCTAAATTATGCCTTTGCTCAATTTGCTGTGAGCTGGAACGAGCTAGAGACATGAGACTTGGTACCATAACTGTACATGATGTCATAATGCTTCACATAAAATATGAAAACAATTGGCCACATGGTGACGCTATAAAATTTTTCAAGGCCAGCCCCCTCACACCATAAGTCCTATCAATTTGAAATTTGACAGACATGTGCTGCTGAATGTGATCTACAAAAAAGTCTCTTGGACCACGAAAGTCCACCAACTAAATTTTCCGCCATGTTGAATTTTTTGAAAAACACATTTTTGACATCTCCTCCTAAACCGTAGGTCTGATTGCTGGCATATTTTCTGCGAATCATTATTGGACCAGGCTCATCAAAGGTTGCATAAAGCTTGTTGAAATGTTATTGTGTTGTGAAGATATTGACCAATTAATTTTTAAGGGGCGGGCTCAGCACATCAATAGACCTAACTTCACAAGCCTTTGGCCCATCATCTCCAAACTTGCAGCATATGTTCACAAGAGTAGCTGAAACATCTGCTGAAAGTTTCATTCAAATCGGCCACATGGTGGCGCTGTAATTAACGCCCAAACATGCGATTTTGGAAAGGCCACGCCCCTCAAACCGTAAGTCCGATTGACTTGAAATGTTACACATATGTGCAACTCCGTGTGATCTACAATAACGCCTCTTGGACCTCCAAAGTGCACCTGGAAATATTTTCCGCCATATTGGATTTTTTGAAAAACACATTTTTGACATCTCCTCCTAAGCCGTTGGTCCGATTGCTGGAATATTTTCTGCGAATTATTATTAGACCGGGCTCATCAAAAGTTGCATTAAGCTTGTTGATATGTTATTGCGTTGTGAAGATATTGACCAATACATTTCTAAGAGGAGTGCCTCAGCACATCAGTAGACCTAACTTCACAAGCCTTTGGCCCATCATCTCCAAACTTGCAGCATACAAGAGTAGTTGAAACATCCGCTGAAAGTTTCATTCAAATCGACCACTAGGCGGGCGATTTGAGCGATAAAGGCTATAACCCGCGAAATGCCGCTTGCGGCTTTAATTCATTTTAAATTGATATAACTATGTGGATGTGGAAATATGTTTTATATATTTCATGTTTATTCTTTTACAATGTAATTGTAACCTGTGTTGAAATGTACCACTATACGATCACAATGTACAACTCTAGTTTTCATCACTAAGCCAAAGAGTGCATTTCTCCTCAAGAAACACTGAAAAGTGGATTCATATGAAAAATATGAAATTTCTTCACAGAAAAACATTTCTTGCATTGGAAACACACAAAAAAGGATAAATATGAAAGGGAACACAGTTTTCCAAAATCTAATATGATAGTTTTGGACTCCAGGCATCAAACTGTCAGTCTGAGCTGAATTCCATGTAAAACGCTAGTTTTCATCACTAACTCGCTTAATATGTCTTTCTCATCCAAAACCACTCAGGAACGCATTTCTCCTCAAGAAACACTGAAACGTGCATTTATATGAAGAATATGTGATTTATTTACAGAAACACATCTGTTATACTGGAAACATACAAAAAAGAGACAGAATATGAAAAGAAACATTGTTTTCTCAAATCTGACATTAGAATTCGCTTCCAAGTATCAAATCTTCATTCTAAGCGCAAAACTCTTGTTTTCATCACTAAACTCGCTTAATATGTCTTTCTCATCCAAAACCACTCAGGAACGCATTTCTCCTCAAGAAACACTGAAACGTGCATTTATATGAAGAATATGTGATTTATTTACAGAAACACATCTGTTATACTGGAAACATACAAAAAAGAGACAGAATATGAAAAGAAACATTGTTTTCTCAAATTTTACATTAGAATTCGCTTCCAAGTATCAAATCTTCATTCTAAGCGCAAAACTCTTGTTTTCATCACTAAACTCGCTTAATATGTCTTTCTCATCCAAAACCACTCAGGAACGCATTTCTCCTCAAGAAACACTGAAAAGTGCATTTATATGAAAATGATGTGATTTCTTCAGAAAAGAAATCTCTTTTATTGGAAACATAAAAAACAGGATGAAAATGAAAGGGAATATATTTTTACAATTTTTTTACATAATAGTTGGCCTTTCTGCATCAAACCTTCACACTGACCTCAATTCCATGTAAAACTTTAGTTTTCATCACTAAACTTGCTTAAACTGTTTTAAAAAAAATCCATTTTATGATATGTTAAAAGATTTCATGAAAAAAAAGTCATAGGCATGTCGAAAAAAATCCATGAAATAAATTAAATTGTATATGTTGAAAAAAATAATTTAAAAAAATGTATCGTATAATATGTCGAAAAATTTCTTGGAAAAAAAGTCAAAGTATAGTTTTTCAAAGAATGTCATGAAAAAAAAGTTATAGTATAGCATTTTGAAATTTTTTGGAAAAAAATACAATATTGTATATATCATATGTTGAAAAAATTAATGAAAAAAGTCTAATTCTAATTCAAAATTTCCAAATTCAGCTCGTGACGTTGTGGTCAGCTGCACTGTCCCCGATGAAAAAAGCATACACTTGTTGTGTGCCGCCACTTTTTTTGAGTTATCGGTATGCCCCTCGTTTCATTTTCTTCATCAACAGCGTGACAGAAGCCACAGCGCTGGCCGCCATCTCCCGGGCTGGCCCGAAGAGGGGACCTGTCCCAATGGGAGAAACTCTCCTCGTCTGCAGCCTGCGAGGAAGTGGAACAGGCGTCTTCCGATTTGCCACGAGATCCCGCCTTGGCCCTCCCCTTCTCAAACTTTCAGAACTACCCATACTTTGCAATGAGTCTGAATCATTGGCCAAAAAAAAATTCAATAGAAGTTTTTTCAGACTTCTATTGTCCGATCTTTTTCAGATCTTTTTTTCGGACAGTTTTTTCAGACTTCTTTTGTCCGACATTTTTCAGATATTCTTTCCAGACTTTTTTTGTCCGACATTTTCAGATCTTTTTTTTCAGTCTTTTTTTGTCCGACAATTTTCAGATCTTTTTTTTCAGACTTCGTTTGACCGACAATTGTCAGAATTTTTTTTCAGACTTTTTTTGTCCGACATTTTTCAGATCTTTTTTTTCAGACATTTTCAGATCTTTTTTTTCAGACAGTTTTTTCAGACTTCTTTTGTCCTACATTTTTCAGACGTTTTTTCGGGGGTTTTTTCCAGATTTTTTTTCAGATCTTTTTTTTCAGACTTTTTTTGTCCGACATTTTTCAGACTTTTTTTTCAGACTTTTTTTTCAGATATTTTCAGATCTTTTTTTTCGGACAGTTATTTCAGACTTCTTTTGTCCGACATTTTTCAGATATTTTTTTCAGATATTTTTTTTCGGACAGTTTTTCCAGACTTCTTTTGTCCGACATTTTTCAGATATTTTTTCCAGACTTTTTTTGTCCGACAATTTTCAGATCTTTTGTTTTAGACATTTTTTTCAGACATTTTCAGATCTTTTTTTGTCCGACATTTTTCAGACTTTTTTTTCAGACATTTTCAGATCTTTTTTTTCGGACAGTTTTTCAAACTTCTTTTGTCCGACATTTTTCAGACTTTTTTTGTCCGACATTTTTCAGATATTTTTTTCAGATCTTTTTTTTCGGACATTTTTTCAGACTTTTTTTGTCCGACATTTTTCAGATCTTTTATTCAGATCTTTTTTTTCAGACTTTTTTTATCCGACATTTTTCAGATATTTTTTTCAGACTTTTTATGTCCGACATTTTTCAGATCTTTCATTCAGATCTTTTTTTTCAGACATTTTTTATCCGACATTTTTCAGATATTTTTTTCAGACTTTTTTTGTCCGACATTTTTCAGATCTTTTTTTTCGGACAGTTTATTCAGACTTCTTTTGTCCGACATTTTTCAGATATTTTTTCCAGACTTTTTTTGTCCGACAATTTTCAGATCTTTTTTTTCAGATTTTTTTTTCAGACTTCTTTTGTCCGACATTTTTCAGACTTTTTTTCAGACTTTTTTTCGGGCTTTCTTTCAGACATATTTCAGATCTTTTTTTTCAGACTTTTTTTGTCCGACAATTTTCAGATCTTTTTTTTCAATATAATTAAAGTTGTTACACAGTGTGGAAAAGTGTTCAATCATTTCTCTTTGTTGAGCGGAACGTGCCCGATGTGTTCCATGGCGTTCCTGGAGGTGGCAGCAGAGCATAGTTAGCTGCATGTGGGATTCTTCTGTTGTTGAGGGAAGATACAAACGAAGGGACATTTGGAGTTTAGGGTAAAGAAACACACTAGCTACACTTGTAAACATTACATTTAATTAGTTTTGCATTACATTACATTTAGTTTGTTTTTGTGTGAATTTATTATTATTATTCGTTGTCTGCCGAATAAGCGCAATTTGCCGTGAGCTGGAATGAGATGGAAACATGAAACTTGGCATAGGAACTGGAATGATGTGCAGCTGCTTCTCAAGAACTATGACCCCAATCGGCCACATGATGGCGCTGTAATTAACGCCCAAACACGCGATTTTGAAAAGGCCACGCCCCTCACACCGTAAGTCTGATTGACTTGAAACTCGACACACATGTCTAGCTCCGTGTGATTTACAAAAAAGCTGCTCAGACCACTAACGTCCGCCTAACTAAATTTTCCGCCATATTGGATTTTTTGAAAAACAGATTTTTGACATCTCCTCCTAAACCGTAGGTCCGATTGCTACCAAATTTTCTGTGGATCATTATTGGGCTAATGTCATCTAAAGTTTCATAAAGCGTGTTGATACCTCATTGCGTTTTGAATCTGTTGACCAACAAACTTTTCAATTGGAGGGGCTTAGCAGGAAATTAGCCATAATTCATTGACCATTAGTCAAATCATCATAAATCTTGGTAGATATCTTCAGTACATGTTTGGGAAGAGGCAAGGTTTTCTGCTTGACACATAGGGGGCGCCATAAATATCAGAAACTTGTATCGCAAGATCCGGTGGACAGAATATTATCAAATTTGGTGCACATACGCTGGGGGCAAGTATTAACCAAGATCTATAGTGTCATATTGATCGGTACATGTGGGCGTGGCCTATTTAGCATTTTATGCTAAATTATGCCTTTGCTCAATTTGCTGTGAGCTGGAACGAGCTAGAGACATGAGACTTGGTACCATAACTGTACATGATGTCATAATGCTTCACATAAAATATGAAAACAATTGGCCACATGGTGGCGCTATAAAATTTTTCAAGGCCAGCCCCCTCACACCATAAGTCCTATCAATTTGAAATTTGACAGACATGTGCTGCTGAATGTGATCTACAAAAAAGTCTCATGGACCACGAAAGTCCACCGACTAAATTTTCCGCCATGTTGAATTTTTTGAAAAACACATTCTCCTCCTAAACCGTAGGTCTGATTGCTGGCATATTTTCTGCGAATCATTATTGGACCAGGCTCATCAAAGGTTGCATAAAGCTTGTTGATATGTTATTGTGTTGTTAAGATATTGACCAATTCATTTTTAAGGGGCGGGCTCAGCACGTCAATAGACCTAACTTCACAAGCCTTTGGCCCATCATCTCCAAACTTGCAGCATATGTTCACAAGAGTAGCGGAAACATCTGCGGAAAGTTTCATTCAAATCGGCCACATGGTGGCGCTGTAATTAACGCCCAAACATGCGATTTTGGAAAGGCCACGCCCCTCAAACCGTAAGTCCGATTGACTTGAAATGTGACACATATGTGCAACTCCGTGTGATCTACAATAAAGCCTCTTGGACCTCCAAAGTGCACCTGGAAATATTTTCCGCCATATTGGATTTTTGAAAAACACATTTTTGACATCTCCTCCTAAGCCGTTGGTCCGATTGCTGGAATATTTTCTGCGAATCATTATTGGACCAGGCTCATCAAAAGTTGCATTAAGCTTGTTGATATGTTATTGCGTTGTGAAGATATTGACCAATACATTTCTAAGAGGCGTGCCTCAGCACATCAATAGACCTAACTTCACAAGCCTTTGGCCCATCATCTCCAAACTTGCAGCATACAAGAGTAGTTGAAACATCCGCTGAAAGTTTCATTCAAATCGACCACTAGGCGGGCGCTTTGAGCGATAAAGGCTATAACCCGCGAAATGCCGCTTGCGGCTTTAATTCATTTTAAATTGATATAACTGTGTGGATGTGTAAATATGTTTTATATATTTCATGTTTATTCTTTTACAATGTAATTGTAACCTGTGTTGAAATGTACCACTATACGATCACAATGTACAACTCTAGTTTTCATCACTAAGCCAAAGAATGCATTTCTCCTCAAGAAACACTGAAAAGTGGATTCATATGAAAAATGTGAAATTTCTTCACAGAAAAACATTTCTTGCATTGGAAACACACAAAAAAGGATAAATATGAAAGGGAACACAGTTTTCCAAAATCTAATATGATAGTTTTGGACTCCAGGCATCAAACTGTCAGTCTGAGCTGAATTCCATGTAAAACGCTAGTTTTCATCACTAACTCGCTTAATATGTCTTTCTCACCCAAAACCACTCAGGAACGCAATTTCTCCTCAAGAAACACTGAAATGTGCATTTATATGAAGAATATGTGATTTATTTACAGAAACACATCTGTTATACTGGAAACATACAAAAAAGAGACAGAATATGAAAAGAAACATTGTTTTCTCAAATTTTACATTAGAATTCGCTTCCAAGTATCAAACCTTCATTCTGAGCTCAATTCCATGTAAATCTCTAGTTTTCATCACTAAACTTGCTTAATATGTCTTTCTCTTCCAAAACCACTCAGAAACGCATTTCTCCTAAAGAAACACTGAAACGTACATTTATATGAAGAACATGTGATTTATTTACAGAAACACATCTGTTATACTGGAAACATACAAAAAAGAGACAGAATATGAAAAGAAACATTGTTTTCTCAAATTTTACATTAGAATTCGCTTCCAAGTATCAAATCTTCATTCTGAGTTCAATTCTATGCAAAACTCTTGTTTTCATCACTAAAATCAGTTAATATCTCTTTCTCTTCAATAAACCACACAGAAAAGCATTTCTCCTCAAGAAACACTGAAAAGTGCATTTATATGAAAATGATGTGATTTCTTCAGAAAAGAAATCTCTTTTATTGGAAACATAAAAAACAGGATGAAAATGAAAGGGAATATATTTTTACAATTTTTTTACATAATAGTTGGCCTTTCTGCATCAAACCTTCACACTGACCTCAATTCCATGTAAAACTTTAGTTTTCATCACTAAACTTGCTTAAACTGTTTTAAAAAAATTCATTGTATATGTCAAAAGATTTCATGAAAAAAAAGTCATAGGCATGTCGAAAAAAAATCCATGAAATAAATTAAATTGTATAATATGTTGAAAAAAATAATTTAAAAAAATGTATCGTATATGTCGAAAAATTTCTTGGAAAAAAAGTCAAAGTATAGTTTTTCAAAAAATGTCATGAAAAAAAAGTTATAGTATAGCATTTTGAAATTTTTTGGAAAAAAATACAATATTGTATATATCATATGTTGAAAAAATTAATGAAAAAAGTCTAAAAAGCTCGTGACGTTGTGGTCAGCTGCACTGTCCCCGATGAAAAAAACATACACTTGTTGTGTGCCGCCACTTTTTTTGAGTTATCGGTATGCCCCTCGTTTCATTTTCTTCATCAACAGCGTGACAGAAGCCACAGCGCTGGCCGCCATCTCCTGGGCTGGCCCGAAGAGGGGACCTGTCCCAATGGGAGAAACTCTCCTCGTCTGCAGCCTGCGAGGAAGTGGAACAGGCGTCTTCCGATTTGCCACGAGATCCCGCCTTGGCCCTCCACTTCTCCAACCTTCCACTGCCCATACTTTGAGGAGGCAATGAGTCTGAATCATTGGCCAAAAAAAAAGTCAATAGAAGTTTTTTCAGACTTCTATTGTCCGACATTTTTCAGACTTTTTTTTCAGACATTTTCAGATCTTTTTTTTCCCACAGTTCTTCAAACTTCTTTTGTCCGACATTTTTCAGATATTTTTTTTAAGACATTTTTTCAGACTTTTTTTTTCAGACTTTTTTTGTACGACATTTTTCAGATATTTTTTGTCTGACTTTTTTTGTCCGACATTTTTCAGATCTTTTTTTTTTGTCCAACATTTTTCAGATATTTTTTTCAGACTTTTTTTGTCCGACATTTTTCAGACTTTTTTTCAGACTTTTTTTATCCGACAATTTTCAGACTTTTTGTTAAACTTTTTTGTCCAACATTTTTCAGATATTTTTTCAGACTTTTTTTGTCCGACAATTTTCAGACTTTTTTTTAAACTTTTTTTTCAGACTTTTTTTTCAGACTTTTTCAGATCTTTTTTTTGGACAGTTTTTTCAGACTTTTTTTTTCCGACATTTTTCAGATCTTTTTTTCAGACTTTTTTTTGGGGGTTTTTTCGGGGTTTTTTTAGGAAATTTTTTCAGACTTTTTTTGTCCGACCTTTTCAGATCTTTTTTTCCAGACTTTTTTTGTCCGACATTTTCAGACTTCTTTTGTCCGAAATTTTTCAGATATTTTTTCCAGATCTTTTTTTTCGGACAGTTTTTTCAGACTTCTTTTGTCCGACATTTTTCAGATATTTTTTTCAGACTTTTTTGTCCGACATTTTCAGACTTTTTTTGTCCGACATTTTTCAGATATTTTTTTCAGATCTTTTTTTCAGACTTTTTTTGTCCGACAATTTTCAAATCTTTTTTTCAGACTTTTTTTGTCCGACAATTTTAGATATTTTTTTTCAGACTTTTTATGTCCGACAATTTTCAGATCTTTTTTTTCAGACTTTTTTTTCAGACATTTTTCAGATCTTTTTTTTCAGACTTTTTTTTCAGACTTTTTTTATCAGACTTTTTTCAGACATTTTTTTCAGACTTTTTTTGTCCGACATTTTTCAGATCTTTTTTTTCAGACTTTTTTTTCGGACATTTTTTAGACTTTTTTTGTCCGACATTTTTCAGATTTTTTTTCAGATATTTTCAGATCTTTTTTTCGGACAGTTTTCCAGATTCTTTTGTCCGACATTTTTCAGATCTTTTATTCAGATATTTTTTTTCAGACTTTTTTGTCCGACATTTTTCAGACTTTTTTTCAGACATTTTCAGATCTTTTTTTTCAGACAGTTTTTCAGACTTTTTTTTTCTGACATTTTCAGATCTTTTTTTCAGACTTTTTTTGTCCGACATTTTTTAGATCTTTTTTTAGGATATTTTTTTCAGAATTTTTTTGTCTGACATTTTTCAGATCTTTTTTTTCAGACTTTTTTTCAGACATTTTCAGATCTTTTTTTTTAACAGTTATTCAGACTTCTTTGTCCGACATTTTCAGATCTTTTTTTTCAGATTTTTTTTGTCCGACATTTTTCAGACTTTTTTTGTCCGACATTTTTCAGATCTTTTTTTTCAGACTTCTTTGATCCGACATTTTTCAGACTTTTTTGTCCGACATTTTTCAGATCTTTTTTTTCAGACATTTTTTCAGATCTTTTTTTCAGACATTTTTTTCAGACTTTTTTTTTCCGACAATTTTCAGACTTTTTTTTCAGACTTTTTTTTTGTCAACATTTTTCAGATCTTTTTTTCAGACTTTTTTTTCAGAAATTTTTCAGATCTTTTTTTTCGGACAGTTTTTCAGACTTCTTTTGTCCGACATTTTTCAGACGTCTTTTGTCCGACATTTTTAAGTCTTTTTTTTCAGACATCTTTGTCCGACATTTTCAGATATTTTTTCAGACTGTTTTTGTCCGACATTTTTCAGATCTTTTTTTCAGACTTTTTTTGTCCAACATTTTTCAGATCTTTTTTTCAGATCTTTTTTTCAGACTTTTTTTAGATCTTTTTTTCAGATATTTTTTTCAGACTTTTTTTTCAGACATTTTTCAGACTTTTTTTCAGACATTTTTCAGATCTTTTTTTTCGGACATTTTTTTCAGACTTTTTGTCCGACATTTTCAGATATTTCTTTCCAGACTTTTTTTGTCCGACATTTTTCAGACTTTTTTTTCAGACTTTTTTCAGATCTTTTTTTTCAGATCTTTTTTTTCAGATCTTTTTTTCAGATATTTTTTTTCAGACATTTTTTTCAGACTTCTTTTGTCCGACATTTTTCAGATCTTTTTTTCAGACTTTTTTTTGGGTTTTTTTTCGGGCTTTTTTTAGGAAATTTTTTCAGACTTTTTTGTCCGACATTTTTCAGATCTTTTTTCCAGACTTTTTTTGTCCGACATTTTCAGATCTTTTTTTTGTCCGAAATTTTCAGATCTTTTTTTCGGACTTTTTTGTTCGACAATTTGAGATCTTTTTTCCAGACTTTTTTGTCCGACATTTTCAGACTTTCTTGTCCGACATTTTTCAGATATTTTTTCCAGACTTTTTTTGTCCGACAATTTTCAGATATTTTTTTTCAGACTTTTTTTCAGACATTTTCAGATCTTTTTTTTTGTACAGTTATTTCAGACTTTTTTGGTCGACATTTTTCAGATATTTTTTTCAGATCTTTTTTTCAGACTTTTTTTTCAGACATTTTTCAGATCTTTTTTTTCAGACTTTTTTTGTCCGACATGTTTCAGATCTTTTTTTTCTGACATTTTTTTCAGACATTTTCAGATCTTTTTTTTAGACAGTTTTTTCAGAGTTCTTTTTGTCCAACATTTTTCAGATCTTTTTTTTTCAGATTTTTTTTCAGAATTTTCAAATCTTTTTTTTCGGACAGTTTTTTCAGACTTCTTTTGTCCGACAATTTTCAGATTCTTTTTTTTCAGACTTTTTGTCCGATAATTTTCAGATCTTTTTTCAGACTTCTTTGTCGACATCTTTCAGACTTTTTTGTCCGACATTTTTCAGACTTTTTTTTCAGACATTTTCAGATCTTTTTTTTCGGACAGTTTTTTCAGACTTTTTTGTCCGACATTTTTCAGACTTTTTTTTCAGACATTTTCAGATCTTTTTTTTCGGACAGTTTTTTCAGACTTCTTTTGTTTGACATTTTTCAGATATTCTTGCAGACTTTTTTTGTCCGACATTTCAAGATCTTTTTTTTCACTTTTTTTATCCGACAATTTCAGATCTTTTTTTCAGACTTCTTTTGTCCGACATTTTCAGACTTTCTTTGTCCGACATTTTTCAGATTTTTTTTTTCAGACTTTTTTTCCAGACTTTTTTGTCCGACAATTTTCAGATCTTTTTTTTTCAGACTTTTTTTTCAGACATTTTCAGATCTTTTTTTTTTGTAAGTTATTTCAGACTTTTTTGTCCGATATTTTTCAGATCTTTTTTCATCTTTTTTTCAGACTTTTTTGTCCGACATTTTTCAGATCTTTTTTTTTCAGACTTTTTTGTCCGACATTTTCAGATCTTTTGTTCTCTGACATTTTTTTTCGAATTTCAGATCTTTTTTTCAGACAGTTTTTTCAGAGTTCTTTTTGTCCAACATTTTTCAGATCTTTTTTTTCGACTTTTTTTTCAGAAATTTTCAAATCTTTTTTTTGGACAGTTTTTTCAGACTTCTTTCCGACAATTTTCAGATCTTTTTTTCAGACTTTTTTTGTCCGATAATTTTCAGATCTTTTTTTTCAGACTTTTTTTGTCCGAATCTTTCAGACTTTTTTTGTCCGACATTTTTCAGATTTTTTTTCAGACATTTTCAGATCTTTTTTTCGGACATTTTTTTCAGACTTTTTTTGTCCGACATTTTTCAGAGATTTTTTTCAGATATTTTCAGATCTTTTTTTCGGACAGTTTTTTCAGACTTCTTTTGTCTGACATTTTTCAGATCTTTTTTCAGACTTTTTTGTCCGACATTGTTCAGATCTCTTTTTTCAGACTTTTTTTTCAGACTTTTTTCAGAACTTTTTTTTCAGACTTTCTTTGTCCGACATTTTTCAGATCTTTTTTTTTAGACTTTTTCTCGGACATTTTTCAGATCTTTTTTCAGACTTTTTTTGTCCGACATTTTTCAGATATTTTTTTCGGACATTTTTTCAGATATTTTTTTTCAGACTTTTTTGTCCGACATTTTTCAGACTTCTTTTGTCCGACATTTTTCGGACATTTTTCAGACTTTTTTGTCCGACAATTTTCAGATCTTTTTTTTCAGACTTTTTTTGTCCGACATTTTTCAGATCTTTTTTTCAGACTTTTTTTCAGACATTTTCAGATCTTTTTTTTTGTACAGTTGTTTCAGACTTCTTTTGTCCGACATTTTTCAGATATTTTTTTCAGATCTTTTTTTTCGGACAGTTTTTTCAGACTTTTTTTGTCCGACATTTTTCAGATATTTTTTTCAGACTTTTTTTTTTAGACAATTTGAGATCTTTTTTTTCAGACTTTTTTTGTACGACATTTTTCAGACTTCTTTTGTCCGACATTTTTCAGATATTTTTTCCAGACTTTTTTTGTCCGACAATTTACATATCTTCTTTTTCAGACTTTTTTTTCAGACATTTTCAGATCTTTTTTTTCGGACAGTTTTTTCAGACTTCTTTTGTCCGACAATTTTCAGATCTTTTTTTTCAGACTTCTTTTGTCCGACATTTTTCAGATCTTTTTTTTCAGACTTTTTTTTGGGGGTTTTTTCGGGCATTTTTTAGGACATTTTTTCAGACTTTTTTGTCCGACATTTTTCAGATATTTTTTTCAGACTTTTTTTGTCCGACAATTTTCAGATCTTTTTTTTCAATATAATTAAAGTTGTTACACAGTGTGGAAAAGTGTTCAATCATTTCTCTTTGTTGAGCGGAACGTGCCCGATGTGTTCCATGGCGTTCCTGGAGGTGGCAGCAGAGCATAGTTAGCTGCATGTGGGATTCTTCTGTTGTTGAGGGAAGATACAAACTAAGGGACATTTGGAGTTTAGGGTAAAGAAACACACTAGCTACACTTGTAAACATTACATTTAATTAGTTTTGCATTACATTACATTAAGTTAGTTTGTTTTTGTGTGAATTTATTATTATTATTCGTTGTCTGCCGAATAAGCGCAATTTGCCGTGAGCTGGAATGAGATGGAAACATGAAACTTGGCATAGGAACTGGAATGATGTGCAGCTGCTTCTCAAGAACTATGACCCCAATCGGACGCGATTTTGAAAAGGCCACGCCCCTCACACCGTAAGTCTGATTGACTTGAAACTCGACACACATGTCTAGCTCCGTGTGATCTACAAAAAAGCTGCTCAGACCACTAACGTCCGCCTAACTAGATCTTCCGCCATATTGGATTTTTTGTAAAACACATTTTTGACATCTCCTCCTAAACCGTAGGTCCGATTGCTACCAAATTTTCTGTGGATCATTATTGGGCTAATGTCATCTAAAGTTTCATAAAGAGTGTTCATACCTCATTGCGTTATGAATCTGTTGACCAACAAACTTTTCAATTGGAGGGGCTTAGCAGGAAATTAGCCATAATTCATTGACCATTAGTCAAATCATCATAAATCTTGGTAGATATCTTCAGTACATGTTTGGGAAGAGGCATACCAAAGCGTTTTCTGCTTGACACATAGGGGGCGCCACAAATATCAGAAACTTGTATCGCACGATCCGGTGGACAGAATTTTATCAAATTTGGTGCACATACTCTGGGGGCAAGTATTAACCAAGATCTATAGTGTCATATTGATCGGTGCATGTGGGCGTGGCCTATTTAGCATTTTATGCTAAATTATGCCTTTGCTCAATTTGCTGTGAGCTGGAACGAGCTAGAGACATGAGACTTGGTACCATAACTGTACATGATGTCATAATGCTTCACATAAAATATGAAAACAATTGGCCACATGGTGACGCTATAAAATTTTTCAAGGCCAGCCCCCTCACACCATAAGTCCTATCAATTTGAAATTTGACAGACATGTGCTGCTGAATGTGATCTACAAAAAAGTCTCTTGGACCACGAAAGTCCACCAACTAAATTTTCCGCCATGTTGAATTTTTTGAAAAACACATTTTTGACATCTCCTCCTAAACCGTAGGTCTGATTGCTGGCATATTTTCTGCGAATCATTATTGGACCAGGCTCATCAAAGGTTGCATAAAGCTTGTTGAAATGTTATTGTGTTGTGAAGATATTGACCAATTCATTTTTAAGGGGCGGGCTCAGCACATCAATAGACCTAACTTCAAAAGCCTTTGGCCCATCATCTCCAAACTTGCAGCATATGTTCACAAGAGTAGCTGAAACATCTGCTGAAAGTTTCATTCAAATCGGCCACATGGTGGCGCTGTAATTAACGCCCAAACATGCAATTTTGGAAAGGCCACGCCCCTCAAACCGTAAGTCCGATTGACTTGAAATGTTACACATATGTGCAACTCCGTGTGATCTACAATAACGCCTCTTGGACCTCCAAAGTGCACCTGGAAATATTTTCCGCCATATTGGATTTTTTGAAAAACACATTTTTGACATCTCCTCCTAAGCCGTTGGTCCGATTGCTGGAATATTTTCTGCGAATTATTATTAGACCGGGCTCATCAAAAGTTGCATTAAGCTTGTTGATATGTTATTGCGTTGTGAAGATATTGACCAATACATTTCTAAGAGGCGTGCCTCAGCACATCAATAGACCTAACTTCACAAGCCTTTGGCCCATCATCTCCAAACTTGCAGCATACAAGAGTAGTTGAAACATCCGCTGAAAGTTTCATTCAAATCGACCACTAGGCGGGCGATTTGAGCGATAAAGGCTATAACCCGCGAAATGCCGCTTGCGGCTTTAATTCATTTTAAATTGATATAACTATGTGGATGTGGAAATATGTTTTATATATTTCATGTTTATTCTTTTACAATGTAATTGTAACCTGTGTTGAAATGTACCACTATACGATCACAATGTACAACTCTAGTTTTCATCACTAAGCCAAAGAGTGCATTTCTCCTCAAGAAACACTGAAAAGTGGATTCATATGAAAAATATGAAATTTCTTCACAGAAAAACATTTCTTGCATTGGAAACACACAAAAAAGGATAAATATGAAAGGGAACACAGTTTTCCAAAATCTAATATGATAGTTTTGGACTCCAGGCATCAAACTGTCAGTCTGAGCTGAATTCCATGTAAAACGCTAGTTTTCATCACTAACTCGCTTAATATGTCTTTCTCATCCAAAACCACTCAGGAACGCATTTCTCCTCAAGAAACACTGAAACGTGCATTTATATGAAGAATATGTGATTTATTTACAGAAACACATCTGTTATACTGGAAACATACAAAAAAGAGACAGAATATGAAAAGAAACATTGTTTTCTCAAATCTGACATTAGAATTCGCTTCCAAGTATCAAATCTTCATTCTAAGCGCAAAACTCTTGTTTTCATCACTAAACTCGCTTAATATGTCTTTCTCATCCAAAACCACTCAGGAACGCATTTCTCCTCAAGAAACACTGAAAAGTGCATTTATATGAAAATGATGTGATTTCTTCAGAAAAGAAATCTCTTTTATTGGAAACATAAAAAACAGGATGAAAATGAAAGGGAATATATTTTTACAATTTTTTTACATAATAGTTGGCCTTTCTGCATCAAACCTTCACACTGACCTCAATTCCATGTAAAACTTTAGTTTTCATCACTAAACTTGCTTAAACTGTTTTAAAAAAAATCCATTTTATGATATGTTAAAAGATTTCATGAAAAAAAAGTCATAGGCATGTCGAAAAAAAATCCATGAAATAAATTAAATTGTATATGTTGAAAAAAATAATTTAAAAAAATGTATCGTATAATATGTCGAAAAATTTCTTGGAAAAAAAGTCAAAGTATAGTTTTTCAAAAAATGTCATGAAAAAAAAGTTATAGTATAGCATTTTGAAATTTTTTGGAAAAAAATACAATATTGTATATATCATATGTTGAAAAAATTAATGAAAAAAGTCTAATTCTAATTCAAAATTTCCAAATTCAGCTCGTGACGTTGTGGTCAGCTGCACTGTCCCCGATGAAAAAAGCATACACTTGTTGTGTGCCGCCACTTTTTTTGAGTTATCGGTATGCCCCTCGTTTCATTTTCTTCATCAACAGCGTGACAGAAGCCACAGCGCTGGCCGCCATCTCCCGGGCTGGCCCGAAGAGGGGACCTGTCCCAATGGGAGAAACTCTCCTCGTCTGCAGCCTGCGAGGAAGTGGAACAGGCGTCTTCCGATTTGCCACGAGATCCCGCCTTGGCCCTCCCCTTCTCAAACCTTCCACTACCCATACTTTGCAATGAGTCTGAATCATTGGCCAAAAAAAAATTCAATAGAAGTTTTTTCAGACTTCTATTGTCCGATCTTTTTCAGATCTTTTTTTCGGACAGTTTTTTCAGACTTCTTTTGTCCGACATTTTTCAGATATTCTTTCCAGACTTTTTTTGTCCGACATTTTCAGATCTTTTTTTTCAGACTTTTTTTGTCCGACATTTTCAGATCTTTTTTTTCAGTCTTTTTTTGTCCGACAATTTTCAGATCTTTTTTTTCAGACTTCGTTTGACCGACAATTGTCAGAATTTTTTTTCAGACTTTTTTTGTCCGACATTTTTCAGATCTTTTTTTTCAGACATTTTCAGATCTTTTTTTTCGGACAGTTTTTTCAGACTTCTTTTGTCTTACATTTTTCAGACGTTTTTTCGGGGGTTTTTTCCAGATTTTTTTTCAGATCTTTTTTTTCAGACTTTTTTTGTCCGACATTTTTCAGACTTTTTTTTCAGACTTTTTTTTCAGATATTTTCAGATCTTTTTTTTCGGACAGTTTTTTCAGACTTCTTTTGTCCGACAATTTTCAGATCTTTTTTTTCAGACTTTTTTTGTCCGATAATTTTCAGATCTTTTTTTTCAGACTTCTTTTGTCCGACATCTTTCAGACTTTTTTTGTCCGACATTTTTCAGACTTTTTTTTCAGACATTTTCAGATCTTTTTTTTCGGACAGTTTTTTCAGACTTTTTTTGTCCGACATTTTTCAGATATTTTTTTCAGATCTTTTTTTTCAGACTTTTTTTTCAGAAATTTTCAAATCTTTTTTTTTGGACAGTTTTTATAGACTTCTTTTGTCCGACAATTTTCAGATCTTTTTTTTCAGACTTTTTTTGTCCGATAATTTTCAGATCTTTTTTTTCAGACTTCTTTTGTCCGACATCTTTCAGACTTTTTTTGTCCGACATTTTTCAGACTTTTTTTTCAGACATTTTCAGATCTTTTTTTTCGGACAGTTTTTTCAGACTTTTTTTGTCCGACATTTTTCAGACTTTTTTTTCAGACATTTTCAGATCTTTTTTTTCGGACAGTTTTTTCAGACTTCTTTTGTCTGACATTTTTCAGATATTCTTTGCAGACTTTTTTTGTCCGACATTTTCAGATCTTTTTTTTCAGACTTTTTTTATCCGACATTTTTCAGAACTTTTTTTTCAGACTTCTTTTGTCCGACATTTTTCAGATCTTTTTTTTCAGACTTTTTTTTCAGACATTTTCAGATCTTTTTTTTCGGACAGTTTTTTGAGACTTCTTTTGTCCGACATTTTTCAGATATTTTTTTCAGATATTTTTTTTCAGACTTTTTTTTTCAGACATTTTCAGATCTTTTTTTTCGGACATTTTTTTCAGACTTCTTTTGTCCGACATTTTTCAGACTTCTTTTGTCCGACATTTTTCAGATCTTTTTTCCAGACTTTTTTTGTCCGACAATTTTCAGATCTTTTTTTCCAGACTTTTTTTGTCCGACAATTTTCAGATCTTTTTTTTCAGACTTTTTTTTCAGACATTTTCAGATCTTTTTTTTTGTACAGTTGTTTCAGACTTCTTTTGTCCGACATTTTTCAGATATTTTTTTCAGATCTTTTTTTTCGGACAGTTTTTTCAGACTTTTTTTGTCCGACATTTTTCAGATATTTTTTCCAGACTTTTTTTATCCGACAATTTTGAGATCTTTTTTTCCAGACTTTTTTTGTACGACATTTTTCAGACTTCTTTTGTCCGACATTTTTCAGATATTTTTTCCAGACTTTTTTTGTCCGACAATTTACATATCTTCTTTTTCAGACTTTTTTTTCAGACATTTTCAGATCTTTTTTTTCGGACAATTTTTTCAGACTTCTTTTGTCCGACAATTTTCAGATCTTTTTTTTCAGACTTCTTTTGTCCGACATTTTTCAGATCTTTTTTTTCAGACTTTTTTTTGGGGGTTTTTTCGGGCATTTTTTAGGACATTTTTTCAGACTTTTTTTGTCCGACATTTTTCAGATATTTTTTCCAGACTTTTTTTGTCCGACAATTTTCAGATCTTTTTTTTCAATATAATTAAAGTTGTTACACAGTGTGGAAAAGTGTTCAATCATTTCTCTTTGTTGAGCGGAACGTGCCCGATGTGTTCCATGGCGTTCCTGGAGGTGGCAGCAGAGCATAGTTAGCTGCATGTGGGATTCTTCTGTTGTTGAGGGAAGATACAAACTAAGGGACATTTGGAGTTTAGGGTAAAGAAACACACTAGCTACACTTGTAAACATTACATTTAATTAGTTTTGCATTACATTACATTAAGTTAGTTTGTTTTTGTGTGAATTTATTATTATTATTCGTTGTCTGCCGAATAAGCGCAATTTGCCTTGAGCTGTAATGAGATGGAAACATGAAACTTGGCATAGGAACTGGAATGATGTGCAGCTGCTTCTCAAGAACTATGACCCCAATCGGACGCGATTTTGAAAAGGCCACGCCCCTCACACCGTAAGTCTGATTGACTTGAAACTCGACACACATTTCTAGCTCCGTGTGATCTACAAAAAAGCTGCTCAGACCACTAACGTCCGCCTAACTAGATCTTCCGCCATATTGGATTTTTTGTAAAACACATTTTTGACATCTCCTCCTAAACCGTAGGTCCGATTGCTACCAAATTTTCTGTGGATCATTATTGGGCTAATGTCATCTAAAGTTTCATAAAGAGTGTTCATACCTCATTGCGTTATGAATCTGTTGACCAACAAACTTTTCAATTGGAGGGGCTTAGCAGGAAATTAGCCATAATTCATTGACCATTAGTCAAATCATCATAAATCTTGGTAGATATCTTCAGTACATGTTTGGGAAGAGGCATACCAAAGCGTTTTCTGCTTGACACATAGGGGGCGCCACAAATATCAGAAACTTGTATCGCACGATCCGGTGGACAGAATTTTATCAAATTTGGTGCACATACTCTGGGGGCAAGTATTAACCAAGATCTATAGTGTCATATTGATCGGTGCATGTGGGCGTGGCCTATTTAGCATTTTATGCTAAATTATGCCTTTGCTCAATTTGCTGTGAGCTGGAACGAGCTAGAGACATGAGACTTGGTACCATAACTGTACATGATGTCATAATGCTTCACATAAAATATGAAAACAATTGGCCACATGGTGACGCTATAAAATTTTTCAAGGCCAGCCCCCTCACACCATAAGTCCTATCAATTTGAAATTTGACAGACATGTGCTGCTGAATGTGATCTACAAAAAAGTCTCTTGGACCACGAAAGTCCACCAACTAAATTTTCCGCCATGTTGAATTTTTTGAAAAACACATTTTTGACATCTCCTCCTAAACCGTAGGTCTGATTGCTGGCATATTTTCTGCGAATCATTATTGGACCAGGCTCATCAAAGGTTGCATAAAGCTTGTTGAAATGTTATTGTGTTGTGAAGATATTGACCAATTAATTTTTAAGGGGCGGGCTCAGCACATCAATAGACCTAACTTCAAAAGCCTTTGGCCCATCATCTCCAAACTTGCAGCATATGTTCACAAGAGTAGCTGAAACATCTGCTGAAAGTTTCATTCAAATCGGCCACATGGTGGCGCTGTAATTAACGCCCAAACATGCAATTTTGGAAAGGCCACGCCCCTCAAACCGTAAGTCCGATTGACTTGAAATGTTACACATATGTGCAACTCCGTGTGATCTACAATAACGCCTCTTGGACCTCCAAAGTGCACCTGGAAATATTTTCCGCCATATTGGATTTTTTGAAAAACACATTTTTGACATCTCCTCCTAAGCCGTTGGTCCGATTGCTGGAATATTTTCTGCGAATTATTATTAGACCGGGCTCATCAAAAGTTGCATTAAGCTTGTTGATATGTTATTGCGTTGTGAAGATATTGACCAATACATTTCTAAGAGGCGTGCCTCAGCACATCAATAGACCTAACTTCACAAGCCTTTGGCCCATCATCTCCAAACTTGCAGCATACAAGAGTAGTTGAAACATCCGCTGAAAGTTTCATTCAAATCGACCACTAGGCGGGCGATTTGAGCGATAAAGGCTATAACCCGCGAAATGCCGCTTGCGGCTTTAATTCATTTTAAATTGATATAACTATGTGGATGTGGAAATATGTTTTATATATTTCATGTTTATTCTTTTACAATGTAATTGTAACCTGTGTTGAAATGTACCACTATACGATCACAATGTACAACTCTAGTTTTCATCACTAAGCCAAAGAGTGCATTTCTCCTCAAGAAACACTGAAAAGTGGATTCATATGAAAAATATGAAATTTCTTCACAGAAAAACATTTCTTGCATTGGAAACACACAAAAAAGGATAAATATGAAAGGGAACACAGTTTTCCAAAATCTAATATGATAGTTTTGGACTCCAGGCATCAAACTGTCAGTCTGAGCTGAATTCCATGTAAAACGCTAGTTTTCATCACTAACTCGCTTAATATGTCTTTCTCATCCAAAACCACTCAGGAACGCATTTCTCCTCAAGAAACACTGAAACGTGCATTTATATGAAGAATATGTGATTTATTTACAGAAACACATCTGTTATACTGGAAACATACAAAAAAGAGACAGAATATGAAAAGAAACATTGTTTTCTCAAATCTGACATTAGAATTCGCTTCCAAGTATCAAATCTTCATTCTAAGCGCAAAACTCTTGTTTTCATCACTAAACTCGCTTAATATGTCTTTCTCATCCAAAACCACTCAGGAACGCATTTCTCCTCAAGAAACACTGAAAAGTGCATTTATATGAAAATGATGTGATTTCTTCAGAAAAGAAATCTCTTTTATTGGAAACATAAAAAACAGGATGAAAATGAAAGGGAATATATTTTTACAATTTTTTTACATAATAGTTGGCCTTTCTGCATCAAACCTTCACACTGACCTCAATTCCATGTAAAACTTTAGTTTTCATCACTAAACTTGCTTAAACTGTTTTAAAAAAAATCCATTTTATGATATGTTAAAAGATTTCATGAAAAAAAAGTCATAGGCATGTCGAAAAAAATCCATGAAATAAATTAAATTGTATATGTTGAAAAAAATAATTTAAAAAAATGTATCGTATAATATGTCGAAAAATTTCTTGGAAAAAAAGTCAAAGTATAGTTTTTCAAAGAATGTCATGAAAAAAAAGTTATAGTATAGCATTTTGAAATTTTTTGGAAAAAAATACAATATTGTATATATCATATGTTGAAAAAATTAATGAAAAAAGTCTAATTCTAATTCAAAATTTCCAAATTCAGCTCGTGACGTTGTGGTCAGCTGCACTGTCCCCGATGAAAAAAGCATACACTTGTTGTGTGCCGCCACTTTTTTTGAGTTATCGGTATGCCCCTCGTTTCATTTTCTTCATCAACAGCGTGACAGAAGCCACAGCGCTGGCCGCCATCTCCCGGGCTGGCCCGAAGAGGGGACCTGTCCCAATGGGAGAAACTCTCCTCGTCTGCAGCCTGCGAGGAAGTGGAACAGGCGTCTTCCGATTTGCCACGAGATCCCGCCTTGGCCCTCCCCTTCTCAAACCTTCCACTACCCATACTTTGCAATGAGTCTGAATCATTGGCCAAAAAAAAATTCAATAGAAGTTTTTTCAGACTTCTATTGTCCGATCTTTTTCAGATCTTTTTTTCGGACAGTTTTTTCAGACTTCTTTTGTCCGACATTTTTCAGATATTCTTTCCAGACTTTTTTTGTCCGACATTTTCAGATCTTTTTTTTCAGACTTTTTTTGTCCGACATTTTCAGATCTTTTTTTTCAGTCTTTTTTTGTCCGACAATTTTCAGATCTTTTTTTTCAGACTTCGTTTGACCGACAATTGTCAGAATTTTTTTTCAGACTTTTTTTGTCCGACATTTTTCAGATCTTTTTTTTCAGACATTTTCAGATCTTTTTTTTCGGACAGTTTTTTCAGACTTCTTTTGTCTTACATTTTTCAGACGTTTTTTTCGGGGGTTTTTTCCAGATTTTTTTTCAGATCTTTTTTTTCAGACTTTTTTTGTCCGACATTTTTCAGACTTTTTTTTCAGACTTTTTTTTCAGATATTTTCAGATCTTTTTTTTCGGACAGTTTTTTCAGACTTCTTTTGTCCGACAATTTTCAGATCTTTTTTTTCAGACTTTTTTTGTCCGATAATTTTCAGATCTTTTTTTTCAGACTTCTTTTGTCCGACATCTTTCAGACTTTTTTTGTCCGACATTTTTCAGACTTTTTTTTCAGACATTTTCAGATCTTTTTTTTCGGACAGTTTTTTCAGACTTCTTTTGTCCGACATTTTTCAGATATTTTTTTCAGATCTTTTTTTTCAGACATTTTTTGTCCGACATTTTTCAGATCTTTTTTTTCAGACTTTTTTTGTCCGACATTTTTCAGATCTTTTGTTTCAGACATTTTTTTCAGACATTTTCAGATCTTTTTTTTCAGACAGTTTTTTCAGAGTTCTTTTTGTCCAACATTTTTCAGATCTTTTTTTTCAGACTTTTTTTTCAAAAATTTTCAGATCTTTTTTTTCGGACAGTTTTTTCAGACTTCTTTTGTCCGACAATTTTCAGATCTTTTTTTTCAGACTTCTTTTGTCCGACATTTTTCAGACTTTTTTTGTCCGACATTTTTCAGACTTTTTTTTCAGACATTTTCAGATCTTTTTTTTCGGACAGTTTTTTCAGACTTTTTTTGTCCGAAATTTTCAGATCTTTTTTTTCAGACATTTTCAGATCTTTTTTTTTCGGACAGTTTTTTCAGACTTCTTTTGTCCGACATTTTTCAGATATTCTTTCCAGACTTTTTTTGTCCGACATTTTCAGATCTTTTTTTTCAGACTTTTTTTATCCGACAATTTTCAGATCTTTTTTTTCAGACTTCTTTTGTCCGACATTTTTCAGACTTTTTTTGTCCGACATTTTTCAGAACTTTTTTTTCAGACTTCTTTTGTCCGACATTTTTCAGATCTTTTTTTTCAGACTTTTTTTTTCAGACATTTTCAGATCTTTTTTTTCGGACAGTTTTTTGAGACTTCTTTTGTCCGACATTTTTCAGATATTTTTTTCAGATATTTTTTTTCAGACTTTTTTTTTCAGACATTTTCAGATCTTTTTTTTCGGACATTTTTTTCAGACTTCTTTTGTCCGACATTTTTCAGACTTCTTTTGTCCGACATTTTTCAGATCTTTTTTCCAGACTTTTTTTGTCCGACAATTTTCAGATCTTTTTTTTCAGACTTTTTTTTCAGACATTTTCAGATCTTTTTTTTCGGACATTTTTTTCAGACTTCTTTTGTCCGACATTTTTCAGACTTCTTTTGTCCGACATTTTTCAGATCTTTTTTCCAGACTTTTTTTGTTCGACAATTTTCAGATCTTTTTTTCCAGACTTTTTTTGTCCGACAATTTTCAGATCTTTTTTTTCAGACTTTTTTTTCAGACATTTTCAGATCTTTTTTTTTGTACAGTTGTTTCAGACTTCTTTTGTCCGACATTTTTCAGATCTTTTTTTCAGATCTTTTTTTTCGGACAGTTTTTTCAGACTTTTTTTGTCCGACATTTTTCAGATATTTTTTCCAGACTTTTTTTATCCGACAATTTTGAGATCTTTTTTTCCAGACTTTTTTTGTACGACATTTTTCAGACTTCTTTTGTCCGACATTTTTCAGATATTTTTTCCAGACTTTTTTTGTCCGACAATTTACATATCTTCTTTTTCAGACTTTTTTTTCAGACATTTTCAGATCTTTTTTTTCGGACAATTTTTTCAGACTTCTTTTGTCCGACAATTTTCAGATCTTTTTTTTCAGACTTCTTTTGTCCGACATTTTTCAGATCTTTTTTTTCAGACTTTTTTTGGGGGTTTTTTTCGGGCATTTTTTAGGACATTTTTTCAGACTTTTTTTGTCCGACATTTTTCAGATATTTTTTCCAGACTTTTTTTGTCCGACAATTTTCAGATCTTTTTTTTCAATATAATTAAAGTTGTTACACAGTGTGGAAAAGTGTTCAATCATTTCTCTTTGTTGAGCGGAACGTACCCTAACCCTAACCCCATGGCGTTCCTGGAGGTGGCAGCAGAGCATAGTTAGCTGCATGTGGGATTCTTCTGTTGTTGAGGGAAGATACAAACTAAGGGACATTTGGAGTTTAGGGTAAAGAAACACACTAGCTACACTTGTAAACATTACATTTAATTAGTTTTGCATTACATTACATTAAGTTAGTTTGTTTTTGTGTGAATTTATTATTATTATTCGTTGTCTGCCGAATAAGCGCAATTTGCCGTGAGCTGGAATGAGATGGAAACATGAAACTTGGCATAGGAACTGGAATGATGTGCAGCTGCTTCTCAAGAACTATGACCCCAATCGGACGCGATTTTGAAAAGGCCACGCCCCTCACACCGTAAGTCTGATTGACTTGAAACTCGACACACATGTCTAGCTCCGTGTGATCTACAAAAAAGCTGCTCAGACCACTAACGTCCGCCTAACTAGATCTTCCGCCATATTGGATTTTTTGTAAAACACATTTTTGACATCTCCTCCTAAACCGTAGGTCCGATTGCTACCAAATTTTCTGTGGATCATTATTGGGCTAATGTCATCTAAAGTTTCATAAAGCGTGTTGATACCTCATTGCGTTTTGAATCTGTTGACCAACAAACTTTTCAATTGGAGGGGCTTAGCAGGAAATTAGCCATAATTCATTGACCATTAGTCAAATCATCATAAATCTTGGTAGATATCTTCAGTACATGTTTGGGAAGAGGCAAGGTTTTCTGCTTGACACATAGGGGGCGCCATAAATATCAGAAACTTGTATCGCAAGATCCGGTGGACAGAATATTATCAAATTTGGTGCACATACGCTGGGGGCAAGTATTAACCAAGATCTATAGTGTCATATTGATCGGTACATGTGGGCGTGGCCTATTTAGCATTTTATGCTAAATTATGCCTTTGCTCAATTTGCTGTGAGCTGGAACGAGCTAGAGACATGAGACTTGGTACCATAACTGTACATGATGTCATAATGCTTCACATAAAATATGAAAACAATTGGCCACATGGTGGCGCTATAAAATTTTTCAAGGCCAGCCCCCTCACACCATAAGTCCTATCAATTTGAAATTTGACAGACATGTGCTGCTGAATGTGATCTACAAAAAAGTCTCATGGACCACGAAAGTCCACCGACTAAATTTTCCGCCATGTTGAATTTTTTGAAAAACACATTCTCCTCCTAAACCGTAGGTCTGATTGCTGGCATATTTTCTGCGAATCATTATTGGACCAGGCTCATCAAAGGTTGCATAAAGCTTGTTGATATGTTATTGTGTTGTTAAGATATTGACCAATTCATTTTTAAGGGGCGGGCTCAGCACGTCAATAGACCTAACTTCACAAGCCTTTGGCCCATCATCTCCAAACTTGCAGCATATGTTCACAAGAGTAGCGGAAACATCTGCGGAAAGTTTCATTCAAATCGGCCACATGGTGGCGCTGTAATTAACGCCCAAACATGCGATTTTGGAAAGGCCACGCCCCTCAAACCGTAAGTCCGATTGACTTGAAATGTGACACATATGTGCAACTCCGTGTGATCTACAATAAAGCCTCTTGGACCTCCAAAGTGCACCTGGAAATATTTTCCGCCATATTGGATTTTTTGAAAAACACATTTTTGACATCTCCTCCTAAGCCGTTGGTCCGATTGCTGGAATATTTTCTGCGAATCATTATTGGACCAGGCTCATCAAAAGTTGCATTAAGCTTGTTGATATGTTATTGCGTTGTGAAGATATTGACCAATACATTTCTAAGAGGCGTGCCTCAGCACATCAATAGACCTAACTTCACAAGCCTTTGGCCCATCATCTCCAAACTTGCAGCATACAAGAGTAGTTGAAACATCCGCTGAAAGTTTCATTCAAATCGACCACTAGGCGGGCGATTTGAGCGATAAAGGCTATAACCCGCGAAATGCCGCTTGCGGCTTTAATTCATTTTAAATTGATATAACTGTGTGGATGTGTAAATATGTTTTATATATTTCATGTTTATTCTTTTACAATGTAATTGTAACCTGTGTTGAAATGTACCACTATACGATCACAATGTACAACTCTAGTTTTCATCACTAAGCCAAAGAATGCATTTCTCCTCAAGAAACACTGAAAAGTGGATTCATATGAAAAATGTGAAATTTCTTCACAGAAAAACATTTCTTGCATTGGAAACACACAAAAAAGGATAAATATGAAAGGGAACACAGTTTTCCAAAATCTAATATGATAGTTTTGGACTCCAGGCATCAAACTGTCAGTCTGAGCTGAATTCCATGTAAAACGCTAGTTTTCATCACTAACTCGCTTAATATGTCTTTCTCACCCAAAACCACTCAGGAACGCAATTTCTCCTCAAGAAACACTGAAATGTGCATTTATATGAAGAATATGTGATTTATTTACAGAAACACATCTGTTATACTGGAAACATACAAAAAAGAGACAGAATATGAAAGGAAACATTGTTTTCTCAAATTTTACATTAGAATTCGCCTCCAAGTATCAAATCTTCATTCTGAGCTCACTTCCATGCAAAACTCTAGTTTTCATCACTAAACTTGCTTTAACATGTCTTTCTCTCCCAAAACCACTCAGAAACGCATTTCTCCTCAAGAAACACTGAAACGTACATTTATATGAAGAACATGTGATTTATTTACAGAAACACATCTGTTATACTGGAAACATACAAAAAAGAGACAGAATATGAAAAGAAACATTGTTTTCTCAAATTTTACATTAGAATTCGCTTCCAAGTATCAAATCTTCATTCTGAGTTCAATTCTATGCAAAACTCTTGTTTTCATCACTAAAATCAGTTAATATCTCTTTCTCTTCAATAAACCACACAGAAAAGCATTTCTCCTCAAGAAACACTGAAAAGTGCATTTATATGAAAATGATGTGATTTCTTCAGAAAAGAAATCTCTTTTATTGGAAACATAAAAAACAGGATGAAAATGAAAGGGAATATATTTTTACAATTTTTTTACATAATAGTTGGCCTTTCTGCATCAAACCTTCACACTGACCTCAATTCCATGTAAAACTTTAGTTTTCATCACTAAACTTGCTTAAACTGTTTTAAAAAAATTCATTGTATATGTCAAAAGATTTCATGAAAAAAAAGTCATAGGCATGTCGAAAAAAATCCATGAAATAAATTAAATTGTATAATATGTTGAAAAAAATAATTTAAAAAAATGTATCGTATATGTCGAAAAATTTCTTGGAAAAAAAGTCAAAGTATAGTTTTTCAAAAAATGTCATGAAAAAAAAGTTATAGTATAGCATTTTGAAATTTTTTGGAAAAAAATACAATATTGTATATATCATATGTTGAAAAAATTAATGAAAAAAGTCTAAAAAGCTCGTGACGTTGTGGTCAGCTGCACTGTCCCCGATGAAAAAAACATACACTTGTTGTGTGCCGCCACTTTTTTTGAGTTATCGGTATGCCCCTCGTTTCATTTTCTTCATCAACAGCGTGACAGAAGCCACAGCGCTGGCCGCCATCTCCTGGGCTGGCCCGAAGAGGGGACCTGTCCCAATGGGAGAAACTCTCCTCGTCTGCAGCCTGCGAGGAAGTGGAACAGGCGTCTTCCGATTTGCCACGAGATCCCGCCTTGGCCCTCCACTTCTCCAACCTTCCACTGCCCATACTTTGAGGAGGCAATGAGTCTGAATCATTGGCCAAAAAAAAAGTCAATAGAAGTTTTTTCAGACTTCTATTGTCCGACATTTTTCAGACTTTTTTTTCAGACATTTTCAGATCTTTTTTTTCCCACAGTTCTTCAAACTTCTTTTGTCCGACATTTTTCAGATATTTTTTTCAGTTCTTTTTTTCAGACTTTTTTTTCAGACTTTTTTTGTTCGACATTTTTCAGATATTTTTTTCTGACTTTTTTTGTCCGACAATTTTCAGACTTTTTTTTAAACTTTTTTTGTCCGACATTTTTCAGATATTTTTTTCAGACTTTTTTTGTCCGACAATTTTCAGACTTTTTTTCAGACTTTTTTTGTCCGACAATTTTCAGACTTTTTGTTAAACTTTTTTTGTCCAACATTTTTCAGATATTTTTTTCAGACTTTTTTTGTCCGACAATTTTCAGACTTTTTTTTAAACTTTTTTTTCAGACTTTTTTTTCAGACATTTTCAGATCTTTTTTTTTGGACAGTTTTTTCAGAGTTCTTTTTTCCGATATTTTTCAGATCTTTTTTTTCAGACTTTTTTTTGGGGGTTTTTTCGGGCTTTTTTTAGGAAATTTTTTCAGACTTTTTTTGTCCGACCTTTTCAGATCTTTTTTTCCAGACTTTTTTTGTCCGACATTTTTCAGACTTCTTTTGTCCGAAATTTTTCAGATATTTTTTCCAGATCTTTTTTTTCGGACAGTTTTTTCAGACTTCTTTTGTCTGACATTTTTCAGATATTCTTTCCAAACTTTTTTTGTCCGACATTTTCAGACTTTTTTTGTCCGACATTTTTCAGATATTTTTTTCAGATCTTTTTTTTCAGACTTTTTTTGTCCGACATTTTCAGATCTTTTTTTTCAGACTTTTTTTGTCCGAATATTTTGAGATCTTTTTTTCAAAATGTTTTTTTGTCCGACAATTTTCAGATCTTTTTTTTCAGACTTTTTTTGTCCGACAATTTTCAGACTTTTTTTGTCCGACATTTTTCAGACTTTTTTTGTCCGACAATTTTCAGACTTTTTTTGTCCGACATTTTTCAGACTTTTTTTGTCCGACAATTTTCAGACTTTTTTTGTCTGAATATTTTGAGATCTTTTTTTCAAAACTTTTTTTGTCCGACAATTTTCAGATCATTTTTTTCAGACTTCTTTTGTCCGACATTTTTCAGATCTTTTTTTTCAGACTTTTTTTTGGGTTTTTTTTCGGGCTTTTTTTAGGAAATTTTTTCAGACTTTTTTTGTCCGACATTTTTCAGATATTTTTTCCAGACTTTTTTTGTCCGACAATTTTCAGATCTTTTTTTTCAGACTTCTTTTGTCCGACATTTTTCAGACTTTTTTTGTCCGACATTTTCAGATCTTTTTTTTCAGACTTCTTTTGTCCGACATTTTTCAGACTGTTTTTGTCCGACATTTTTCAGATCTTTTTTTTCAGACTTTTTTTGTCCGAATATTTTGAGATCTTTTTTTCAAAACGTTTTTTGTCCGACAATTTTCAGATCTTTTTTTTCAGACTTTTTTTGTCCGATAATTTTCAGATCTTTTTTTTCAGACTTTTTTTGTCCGACATTTTTCAGATCTTTTTTTTCAGACTTTTTTTGTCTGAATATTTTGAGATCTTTTTTTCAAAACTTTTTTTGTCCGACAATTTTCAGATCTTTTTTTTCAGACTTCTTTTGTCCGACATTTTTCAGATCTTTTTTTTCAGACTTTTTTTTGGGGGGTTTTTCGGGGTTTTTTTAGGAAATTTTTTCAGACTTTTTTTGTCCGACCTTTTCAGATCTTTTTTTCCAGACTTTTTTTGTCCGACATTTTTCAGACTTTTTTTGTCCGACAATTTTCAGATCTTTTTTTTCAGACTTTTTTTTCAGACATTTTCAGATCTTTTTTTTTTTACAGTTATTTCAGACTTCTTTTGTCCGACATTTTTCAGATATTTTTTTCCAGACTTTTTTTGTCCGACATTTTTCAGACTTTTTTTGTCCGACAATTTTCAGATCTTTTTTTTCAGACTTTTTTTTCAGACATTTTCAGATCTTTTTTTTTTTACAGTTTTTTCAGACTTCTTTTGTCCGACATTTTTCAGACTTTTTTTGTCCGACAATTTTCAGATCTTTTTTTTCAGACTTCTTTTGTCCGACATTTTTCAGACTTTTTTTGCAGACATTTTCAGATCTTTTTTTTCAGACAGTTTTTTCAGAGTTCTTTTTTCCGACAATTTTCAGATCTTTTTTTTCAGACTTTTTTTTTTGTCCAACATTTTTCAGATCTTTTTTTTCAGACTTTTTTTTCAGAAATTTTCAAATCTTTTTTTTCGGACAGCTTTTTCAGACTTCTTTTGTCCGATATTTTTCAGACTTCTTTTGTCCGACATTTTTAAGTCTTTTTTTTCAGACTTCTTTTGTCCGACATTTTTCAGATATTCTTTCCAGACTTTTTTTGTCCGACTTTTTCAGATCTTTTTTTTCAGACTTTTTTTGTCCGACAATTTTCAGATCTTTTTTTTCAGACTTTTTTTGTCCGACAATTTTCAGATCTTTTGTTTCTGACATTTTTTTCAGACATTTTCAGATCTTTTTTTTCAGAAAGTTTTTTCAGAGTTCTTTTTGTCCAACATTTTTCAGATCTTTTTTTTCAGACTTTTTTTTCAGAAATTTTCAAATCTTTTTTTTCGGACAGTTTTTTCAGACTTCTTTTGTCCGACATTTTTCAGACTTCTTTTGTCCGACATTTTTAAGTCTTTTTTTTCAGACTTCTTTTGTCCGATCTTTTTCAGATCTTTTTTTCGGACAGTTTTTTCAGACTTCTTTTGTCCGAAATTTTTCAGATATTTTTTCCAGACTTTTTTTGTTCGACAATTTTGAGATCTTTTTCTCCAGACTTTTTTTGTCCGACAATTTTCAGATCTTTTTTTTCAGACTTTTTTTTCAGACATTTTCAGATCTTTTTTTTCAGACAGTTTTTTCAGACATTTTCAGATCTTTTTTTTCGGACAGTTTTTTCAGACTTCTTTTGTCCGACATTTTTTAGAATTTTTTTGTCCGACATTTTTCAGATATTTTTTTCAGTTCTTTTTTTTCAGACTTTTTTTTCAGACTTTTTTTGTTCGACATTTTTCAGATATTTTTTTCAGACTTTTTTTGTTCGACAATTTTGAGATCTTTTTTTTAAAACTTTTTTTGTCCAACATTTTTCAGATATTTTTTTCAGATCTTTTTTTTCAGACTTTTTTTTCAGAAATTTTCAGATCTTTTTTTTCAAACAGTTTTTTCAGACTTCTTTTGTCTGATATTTTTCAGATATTTTTTTCAGATCTTTTTATTCAGACTTTTTTTTCAGACATTTTCAGATCTTTTCTTTCGGACAAGTTTTTTCAGACTTCTTTTGTCCGACATTTTTCAGATATTCTTTCCAGACTTTTTTTGTCCAACATTTTCAGATCTTTTTTTTCAGACTTTTTTTGTCCGACAATTTTCAAATCTTTTTTTTCAGACTTCGTTTGTCCGACAATTGTCAGAATTTTTTTTCAGACTTTTTTTGTCCGACCTTTTCAGATCTTTTTTTCCAGACTTTTTTTGTCCGACATTTTTCAGACTTCTTTTGTCCGAAATTTTTCAGATATTTTTTCCAGACTTTTTTTGTCCGACAATTTTCAGATCTTTTTTTCAGACTTTTTTTTCAGACATTTTCAGATCTTTTTTTTTGTACAGTTATTTCAGACTTCTTTTGTCCGACATTTGTCAGATATTTTTTTCAAAACGTTTTTTTCGGACAGTTTTTTCAGACTTCTTTTGTCCGACATTTTTCAGATATTTTTTTCAAAACGTTTTTTTCGGACAGTTTTTTCAGACTTCTTTTGTCCGACATTTTTCAGATATTTTTTCCAGACTTTTTTTGTCCGAAATTTTCAGATCTTTTTTTCCAGACTTTTTTTGTCCGACATTTTTCAGACTTCTTTTGTCCGAAATTTTTCAGATATTTTTTCCAGACTTCTTTTGTCCGACATTTTTCAGATCTTTTTTTTCAGACTTTTTTTTGGGGGTTTTTTCGGGGTTTTTTTAGGAAATTTTTTCAGACTTTTTTTGTCCGACCTTTTCAGATCTTTTTTTCCAGACTTTTTTTGTCCGACATTTTTCAGACTTCTTTTGTCCGACATTTTTCAGACTTTTTTTGCAGACATTTTCAGATCTTTTTTTTCAGACAGTTTTTTCAGAGTTCTTTTTTCCGACAATTTTCAGATCTTTTTTTTCAGACTTTTTTTTTTGTCCAACATTTTTCAGATCTTTTTTTTCAGACTTTTTTTTCAGAAATTTTCAAATCTTTTTTTTCGGACAGCTTTTTCAGACTTCTTTTGTCCGATATTTTTCAGACTTCTTTTGTCCGACATTTTTAAGTCTTTTTTTTCAGACTTCTTTTGTCCGACATTTTTCAGATATTCTTTCCAGACTTTTTTTGTCCGACTTTTTCAGATCTTTTTTTTCAGACTTTTTTTGTCCGACAATTTTCAGATCTTTTTTTTCAGACTTTTTTTGTCCGACAATTTTCAGATCTTTTTTTTCTGACATTTTTTTCAGACATTTTCAGATCTTTTTTTTCAGAAAGTTTTTTCAGAGTTCTTTTTGTCCAACATTTTTCAGATCTTTTTTTTCAGACTTTTTTTTCAGAAATTTTCAAATCTTTTTTTTCGGACAGTTTTTTCAGACTTCTTTTGTCCGCCATTTTTTAGAATTTTTTTGTCCGACTTTTTTCAGATATTTTTTTCAGTTCTTTTTTTTCAGACTTTTTTTTCAGACTTTTTTTGTTCGACATTTTTCAGATATTTTTTTCAGACTTTTTTTGTTCGACAATTTTGAGATCTTTTTTTTTAAACTTTTTTTGTCCAACATTTTTCAGATATTTTTTTCAGATCTTTTTTTTCAGACTTTTTTTTCAGAAATTTTCAGATCTTTTTTTTCAAACAGTTTTTTCAGACTTCTTTTGTCTGATATTTTTCAGATATTTTTTTCAGATCTTTTTATTCAGACTTTTTTTTCAGACATTTTCAGATCTTTTCTTTCGGACAAGTTTTTTCAGACTTCTTTTGTCCGACATTTTTCAGATATTCTTTCCAGACTTTTTTTGTCCAACATTTTCAGATCTTTTTTTTCAGACTTTTTTTGTCCGACAATTTTCAAATCTTTTTTTTCAGACTTCGTTTGTCCGACAATTGTCAGAATTTTTTTTCAGACTTTTTTTGTCCGACCTTTTCAGATCTTTTTTTCCAGACTTTTTTTGTCCGACATTTTTCAGACTTCTTTTGTCCGAAATTTTTCAGATATTTTTTCCAGACTTTTTTTGTCCGACAATTTTCAGATCTTTTTTTTCAGACTTTTTTTTCAGACATTTTCAGATCTTTTTTTTTGTACAGTTATTTCAGACTTCTTTTGTCCGACATTTTTCAGATATTTTTTTCAAAACGTTTTTTTCGGACAGTTTTTTCAGACTTCTTTTGTCCGACATTTTTCAGATATTTTTCCAGACTTTTTTTGTCCGAAATTTTCAGATCATTTTTTCCAGACTTTTTTTGTCCGACATTTTTCAGACTTCTTTTGTCCGACATTTTTCAGATATTTTTTCCAGACTTTTTTTGTCCGACAATTTTCAGATCTTTTTTTTCAGACTTTTTTTTCAGACATTTTCAGATCTTTTTTTTTGAACAGTTATTTCAGACTTCTTTTGTCCGACAATTTTCAGATCTTTTTTTTCAGACTTCTTTTGTCCGACATTTTTCAGACTTTTTTTGTCCGACAATTTTCAGATCTTTTTTTTCAGACTTCTTTTGTCCGACATATTTTTCAGATATTTTTTCCAGACTTTTTTTGTCCGACATTTTTCAGACTTCTTCTGTCCGACATCTTTCAGACTTTTTTTGTCCGACATTTTTCAGATATTTTTTTCAGATCTCTTTTTTCGGACAGTTTTTTCAGACTTCTTTTGTCCGACATTTTTCAGATATTCTTTCCAGACTTTTTTTGTCCGACATTTTCAGATCTTTTTTTTCAGACTTCTTTTGTCCGACATCTTTCAGACTTTTTTTGTCCGACATTTTTCAGATATTTTTTTCAGATCTCTTTTTTCGGACAGTTTTTTCAGACTTCTTTTGTCCGACATTTTTCAGATATTCTTTCCAGACTTTTTTTGTCCGACATTTTCAGATCTTTTTTTTCAGACTTTTTTTGTCCGACAATTTTCAGATCTTTTTTTGTCCG